>JAAGNO010024464.1:0-12827 GCA_033439905.1 Ceryle rudis
GTGAAACCTTATAGAAAAATGGAAAAATCACAAAGCAAAGAGCTAAAATATATATTAGGAAAAAAAAAAAACCCAAAACAAAGAAAAAACTAAAAAAAAACAAAAAAAAAAAAAAAAAAATTTAAATGGGGAAAAAAAAGCCCCTAAAATTCTAAAAAAAAGAGTTACTTTTTTAAACAACAATGGGACATACTTGATTTCAATGAGCATATACGTAATGCAAAGAGCTAGAGCTCCTGCAATGTCAATCAATACAAAAGGATTCATCCGCGGCAGAAAGATGCTACTCAATCCTGGGATGATACCACAAATACTGTAACAAAACAGAAAAAGCAGTTGTCAGCTAGCTGTTCGTCATTACTTCAAAACCCGATAGAGTTACACCCACTACTTCAGCATTTAACTTCAAATACACTTCACAGTCATAGCAAGTTAGTCGTAACAATACAGTTTCTGAGGACTGTGAAGGCCCTTCTAATTCTGCTCAAAGTTTTGTTAATAGCCTGATGTCAGCAAAAGTTAATCAAGTTTAGGTCTACATCACAGTCTCTCTCATATATGAAACTAATACTTAGCTCTTGCATCTTTTTAGTTTGCTTGAAGTCTAGCTTCCCATCTACAAAATATTATACTACACTAATCTTAGACAGTTTTTCTACATGTTAAAATACTTATGCTACATTCTTTTTTTCTGGTAATGTAGCTAGCTGTGTCAGCTGCACGCAACACAAGCACTTTACAGGTTCAGATATTGCTATTACATGTAAGTCTCGGGGGGTTTGCGTACCATTAGTCTCCAATCCATCTGCCACTGTGGTGTGTAAGAATGCGCTAAAGCCAAAGCTAAGTAATTTATGGAGTATAAAAAGAGGGAGGAGACGAGCTAGATTAAGAGAAGACAAAAAAATCCAGGAGTGAACACTGAGAAAAGTTACTTATTTATTGTAATCTCCTATCAATGGGAGCACGAGGAGAGGGTTTCTGTACCTCCCAGTGAATAGAAGTTCATGTCACGTACTGGACAATTTAAAGGAAAAGACACCATGAAATGCTCTGCTGCTCTCCTTAGAGCCAGCCTATTTCAGGCATCATGTGTCAGTCTGTTCCTGTAGGAATTTTAATCACCATAATTACATACAGGTGCAGAGATCATAACCAGCACTGCTTCACAGAATACATCTGCAATATCTCTACATACAAACCAAATTTAATAATTAAAAATAAAATGTTGGTATAATTGTCTACAGCTTATCTCAAAACCTAGTAGTAATTCTAGACTCTTGATCTGGAAGCCCTTCAAGCTTCTGTCAGTGTCATTCCCATCACACTGTGTTACCTCATCATTAAAGAAAAACTCTAGTGTCTGCAACTGCTGTCCAAATTGTTTAGTTTTGTTGGTTTTCTCTGTTTGTTTTTTCACTGAAATTCCAGGAACTTGGGCAACACTACTGTCAATCTTCCAAAGCTGTTTCTGCAGAATGTGGATCTGGTGACATAATACCTTATAACTGTATAAAATTAAGTCTTCTGTTTAACAAGCCAGCGCTCGCCACTTTCCTCAACTACATACAAAAATCACAACACAGAGTAACAGATGGGTTTGCAGCACACTTTACTTGTTACACAATATGGTTTAACATTCTTATTTTGATACTGATAGCATAAGTACTTGGAAGAACATGTATGGCTTAAAATAAATGTTACCGAAACCCGACAAAATTATTTGCAAACAATGTTATCTTGCATTCAGATATCCAATACAAGCAAGAGAATTAACAGACAAGATGAATTAGCAACACTGCTTCAGCCCCTGGAAGACACAGACTTCCCAGTTTCCTGCTGGAGAGGTGAGGAGATTCCATAGCTGTGTTTCAGTGAGTAACCTCTTTCACATACCACATTTAAACTGCTACCATCCTGGTTGTTTGCCCACACCACACAGCAAGTAAACACAATTTACTACAAAATGTATCACTTGGATAATGATTGTTGAGAAATGTAGTTGAAGTCTGTAAAGGATAAAGTTGTCCTCATCCAAGAAGAATTACATACAATGTACTAAACATATTCAAAGGGAAAAGTTATGCAGAAAGATTTTTTTTTTCTATTAGATTGACGTATCTGTGAAATACGAGCGACAACACCTGCTCTAAAGTTCACATACTAGACCTACAGTGAGTAAAGCTATTTTAAAAGCTCTAAGACATAACCATTTATGCCTCAATACCCACCCAAATCATTACTATACACTAAAAAACAACACTGCCTTACAGAAGCGAGTGATTTTGAGAAACATTATAAAGCTTTACCTTCTACTAAGATCTGCAACATGCTCCTGAAGCCAGCTTGTGCTGGCAGCTGCAAAAGAAAGAAGGTAGTAAAATTATTGTAAGTAAAGGTATCCATTTAAAGTACACTTAAAGTTTTAAGGGAGAAACCCTTTAAAAACAAACCCTGTGAATGAATAATGTATCTCAGCAGATTCACTGTCACTCAAAAAAAAGCAAAACTTGACTTTTCCAGGCAGTAAGTAAAATGCTCATCTCTCATAATAATCTGAACTGTTTAAATACAAATATAACTGCAGATTATAACCATCATAATTATCTTTTGTAGAATATATAGTTTATAACTATAAACAATTCACAAGTGCAAGTCTACTTCAGTGAAAAAGTCCCAGGTAAACAAACTATTAAGAAGAATTATTACATTGATTTAGTTTTAATCCATTGACATATCCATAAATTGTCTTTGAGGTTCTGATCATCTGTCAGATGATCTTCACTGGCTGAATCCAAGAGATTGAAAATAAAGAGTACTTCAGCATTAAAATGATACTCAACTGATCCTATTAATGACTACAGACCACTCAGAGAGCCCTACAAGCAGACTAGAGCTGAAATTCTGATAGCACTTCTGAACTGCATGAAGTTATATTAATGGAGGAAATAATAATATATACCTGCTAGTTAAGAAAGTTATCAGATAAGTTATACCTTGATAAAAATAGGAACTTTTTTTTCTCCCCCCAATTCTTGTTATAGATTCTTATCACATACCTTCAGAGACATAAGCAAAAGGCTTATTCCTAATGGAAAGCATTGTAAATAAGTTGAAAAAGAGAGCCACGAAAGTACCAACCAGCAGTCGCCCCCTAGGGAGGAAAAAAAAAAAGTATCTTAATTTCACATCATCACAAACAGGAAATCAAGCTGTAATTATTAGTTACAATGTCAAAATACTTAGCTTGGTATCCTTCACTAAGACTGAAAACCAAAGAAAAACAATCCAGTGTTATACTTAATAACTGTCAGTGTATTATCATTTTACAGTGTCACATTAGGCTGTCCATAATGTTTACCATGTTGAGTAACAGTTCTTAACTAGTTGCATATATGCAACATGTATATGCAACACATGTATGTTTGTTCTCTGAAGATATACATATATTGCTGCCTCAGCATCAGAGCTAAAAATGCCTAAGTTTCCCATGGAAACCTACCTTATGATCCCACCCTCTCCTAGAAGAACTACAACTTTACCATACATCCCAGTCTTTTGCCCTGTAATAGCTTCTTTTCCTTTGCCCGTGTTCTTTACAGTCTTCTTCACCTTCGCAACACCTTCAGTTCCCTAATGCTCACAGCATCCTTCCTACCCACATACTAGGCCTCCTAAGTGGCCTCCATAAGAGGTGAGAGTATCCAAACTAGCAAACCAGCAATAAATAGTTCAACCATTATTTAAGACAGCATGTGCATTACATTTCAATTGTATCTTGAAAAAAACTGTATGCAATATAGCTTGCACAGAATTTGAAACAACTGCCAAGGTACCAAAGTCAATCTGGTGTTGAATGTACCTGCATAGTTAATACACAATAGATTAAGAATTAGAAACACTAAGGAACACTGAAAAAAACCCTACAATTTTACATGTCAAAATAATTTCTTACGTGTGTATCTCCGGTTGTTCCAGAAACCGCTCTGCACTACAAAAAATAATTAAAAATTGGAGTTATATTCATACAATAAGATCTTGATACCTGAAGCATATTTTTTGTTATAAAGAATTAGCTGCCATTCAAAAATAAAAACTGAAAGATACAGTGCTGCAAAAAAATTAATTGCTTTAATAAACACAGCAGTTTTTATATGTGATGAAAGCACTTAACACTGAAACAAAGCAAGGTGTAATTTAGATTTTCCAACTATTTCCAAACTGTGCTACATAGGTGCTAGCTACCATAAATACTCCCTACACAATAAAAAGATGCTTGTAGATGAACATAGCAAAACACTGCTACTGCCATCACTGGTGTGGGTAAGCACAACAAACTAAATCTGAAATCCCTAATTTACAGCCTCTTCCTAAGCAAGGCCAAATAAAGTAGATGTTGGATACTGTGGTGGAGATACAAATCTTTTCTCACCCACCAGTGAAGTAAGAAATGAGTTTCAGCTGTAACAGAAAAACCTATGATAAGTTTTTGGGAATTTCCTAAAATTGTAAAAAACAATGTTCAAAAACTTGAAGGCTTTGACAGTGTGCCATTATTAGAATTCAGTCCAGCACATCGTCAGTACAACAGATTAACCTATAGTATAAAACTGCTGCATTGTTAACATAGCCCTTTATAGAGAAAATAGAGCCCCGGAATAGAAAAATGGAAGGTACACTGTCCCAATTTTAAATTCCGGATGTTAACAAAAGCCTCTTCCTTTTTAAAGACTAAAATAATTTTTTTAGGCTAACCTTCTGAAATACAAATGCTTCCAAGCATATATGTTATGTCAAATTAATACTTGAGCAAATTTTGAGGGACTGATGAAGTTGACAGTTTATAAACATTTAGATCCAAAATATATAATGAAGTTGCTTCACTTCATGAAGTAACTTAAAAAAAAAAAAAAAAAATCACTGAATCACTGAGGCTGGAATAGACCTCCAAGATCATCAAGTCCAGCCTATGACCCAACACCATGCCATCAGCTAGACCATGTCAGTAAGCGCATCCAATCTTTCTTTAAACACCACAAGGGATGGCAACTCCACCACCTCCCTGGGCAGTCCATTCCAGTGTTCTATCACCCTTTCCATGAGGAATTGCTTCCTAAGATCCAACCTAAACCTCCACTGGCACAGCTTCAGGCCATGCCCTCTCGTCCTGTCACTGGTTGCCTGGGAGAAGAGCCTGACCCCAACCTGACTACGACTTCCTTTCAGGTAGGTGTAGAGAGTGATGAGGTCTCCCCTGAGTCTCCTCTTCTTCAGGCTGAACAGCCCCAGCTCCCTCAGCCTCTCCTCATAAGACTTTCCCCCCAGTCCCTCGTCGCTCTCCTCTGGACCCGCTTCAGCACCTCAGTATCCTTCTGGAAGTGAGGTGCCCAGAACTGCACACAGTACTCGAGGTGAGGCCTCACCAGTGCCAGATACAGGGGGAGAATCACATCCCTAGTCCTGCTGGCCACACTATTCCTGATACAAGCCAAGATCCCATTGGCCTTCTGTGCTACCCAGGCACACTGCTGGCTCATGTTCAGCCAGTTGTCAACCAGTACTCCCAGGTCGCTCTCTCCCAGGCCGCTCAATCAAAAGTTTTATTTATTAATGAACTTTAAAAGTCAAAATGCATAGGGAAATGCATTAAATTAAATATAAAACTTTATGGAAAACATGATTCTTAAGAACACAAAGTCTTTTCATTGAAATCTGTTTAATTACATTTATCAAATCCTACTGTCACATCTAAAGCCTACACGTAGTGTAATTGATATAAGTGATCAGTAAGGTTTAGCAATATTTTTTTTTTATTATTATTATTTTTCCACAATATCTCTCTACAGATAGCATTTGTAGAATGCATATCCTGTTGCTCAATCTGGAATATCTTCATATGTAACAAAAAAAAAAAAAAAGAAAATGGTACATATCCCTACCTTTCTTTCAGTATAAAAAGAGCACCAAGCTGTGCCAGAACTGTAGATGCAAATACAGCTAGAACTTCAAACCTTTCAAACCTGAAATTTGAGAATTAAGTTTAGAAACACTGAACAATGCATCATATGCATTTTGGTCTGTACAGGAACAAGCAGGATAGACCTACTGTTTTCAATTCTTTCAAGAGCAGATAGATGGGAAGAAACTGGAAGCTTTATGGAATAGGCATTATTTGCAATTTCTTTTAAGCCAACAGTCTCCTTACCTCAAACAGTTTAAAGTTAAGCATTACTTAATTTTTTTTTCCTGTCCCTCCCCTTTCCTCTCCTCCCCTATTTTGTAATTATTCTTTACAGCATCAGCCTTGGGCCTCCTTATTTTTAGGCTCTTTTACACACAGATTATCAGTCATGGCTGTTAGGGGATACAGGCAATGACAGTCAGCAAAGTAACAAATGTTACACTATCAAACACAACATCTTGCTATTAGTACTTACCCAAATGAATAGACTGGGCTGGGTTTCTTCATCATTACCCAGTAGCTTATTAGACATGTCACTAAGCTGAAAAAAAAAAAAAAAAGAGGGAGAATTAGACTATGATAAATAACTGCAGCCTTTAGAAACTAGATAATCTACAAATATACACTTTAGTCACCAGAACTGAAGAAATAAATATAACCACATCTTACTACAAACTCAACACCTCCATTACTATCACAATGATGGTTCCAGTGAATCCAGAAAAGGTTGTATTTGGGAATAAAACAGACTGCATGATGACATCTCAGCTGTCCCCATAAAAGGGGAAGCAAATAATTTTAGCTGAATGGTAGTTGGTCTAATTCCTTGCACCAGGAGACAGCCTAACAGTGTCCTTATGGCACGCTGTACTTACAAAGGCTACCACCAACCTTCTTCAATATAGAACATCACTTGGACTAAATCAAGTTTACCATAACTCAAAAATGCAATGCATTTTTCCACTGAGGCAGAGACACACAAAGCAGCACAGCCTGTGTTTAATCTGCATGCACTCTATGAATTGTTCTGAAAGGAACCTGGAACACATGAGACCAGATACGCCAGAATCTGACAGGCAAAGGTGGTTTGAGGAAATCTTTTTAATACTGTCTAGTATCACACATAGTAATGAAAAGTACAAAGAAAAAGCCTGTCAAAAAGGAATATCAAACTAGACACACAGTAAATCCTCTTCTTACATGTGGTTTATGAACTTGCCTAGAAATACTGTAACCTGAGAAAGGCCATTTAAACAGGAAAGAACACAATAAGTGAGACGATAGCACTGACACATTTGCGTCACTTCCTTTGTATCCCAGTAAAAATGTGAAGAAAGCTCTCCATTAAAGTCTTCTTTTACAGATATACCATAAATTAGATTTAGCACTCTAGAATAAATCTCAAGCTATACCAAGTATTACCTTTCTTTTCCACAGTGTAATCTGTCTCTATATATGGCCAAAACAGATTTACTTTGTTGGCTGCATTCATCTACACAAGCTCAACCCTAACTGGACATTGACTGACAGCCATGGGTGTTTCTTGCCATTTTCTCTCCAAGTTATTCCTCTCATTTTGAATGTCTGAAATTCAAATTATTTTATCCCCATGGTACTAGACCGCATTTTTCTAGGATAAGTCTCATTTCCTTTGCCTATTTTTATTCTATTGACCCCTTTGGACTTTTTTTTTTTTTTTATTGGAACCCCCTTGGATACAGTGCCATCTGTGCCTTTATGCAGCCCTTACTTAACTAATAACAATGTTAAATGAGACTGGATAAAGAACTCATCCCCACAGCTGCTGAACAATCACATCATCACATCTGTGTGAAGTAAAAGCAAGAGCAGAGGAAATAATTCTGTTCATACATAAATCAGTAAATTCATATACTCAGTAAGACTATTATAAATGACAAGGAAGATAACAAAAATGAAAGAAACAAATTAATTTCTGCAGCAGAATTACTGCGCATTGTTCTTTCTTAGAGCAAATCAAAACTCCTGGAAAAGATTGCTGTGAGTTACAGTAATTGTCTAGTCCATCCTCTAATTAACCTAATATGCGAGTGCCAGGGGTATTCTACCTTACCCTAAAATAAAGAAATATTCTACACAAATATTGAATCCAACATCCAAACTTTCCCCAAGGTGAAAAAGGCATTTTGAGTCAAGAAGATAAAACTGAGCAGATAAAAAAGTCTAAGAGAAATGCAAGATTCTTTAGTTATATCACAATCCTAATGCAGTCACAGATGGAGTTAAGTATTTTTGTGCCTATATCAACCACTCATTTCTTTGCATGTTTGTGGCTGTTATGAATAAATGTTTTACTGTCAGTCAGATAAGGTATAGTATGTCGTGGGCAAAACAAGCTGCAGATAGCTGACCCATACTTTTTATAAGCCACTGAGCTAGCAAGGAAGATAATGTAGGTTAATAATTAAAAAATACATTCATTTTACAAAGTTTATTTCCCAACCACTGCTACCAACCTCCATCTCAGATAAGAAGTGAATATACTTCATGTCACTATTACCAATACTATCAAAAGTGTTCAGAACCTTCATACTTTAAAAAGTGCTTCTGAAATAATTTTCTCAGAAAACAGCAAAAATACTAAAAATATCTAATGACCTTGGTGGAAGAGTGCATGGGATCTAGCTCTTGAAATATTTTTAATTAGAAAGAGTATTACACACTCCTTGTTTCCTGAGGATAAAACAGAGATACATCAGAACCAATGACTGTAGCATTAGGGAAATATTCCGAGTGAACCACCTGATAACAGTTTGATGCTAGATTCTGGTTTATGTTGTTAATGCATCTGCACAGAGAAATCCCTGACTGAACTGATTTGTTACTAGTCATTCTAAACACAGCTATGGTGTTTTTCATCATTTATTTTTTGTGAGGTACAATTTTATACTCATTTAAGCTACACTTAAACCAGTTAGTGTTTCTATAGTGATGACTAAATAACATGTGTTTACATCTGTAAATACATTTTATGTGTACAGAAATATACAAATGTAGAGTAAGGCTAAATGGGAAAAAAACTCACCTGAAAAGGTCAAAGATTGTCAAATACGTGTAAGCAGTTAAAGCTGTAAAAAAACCACCAAATATTAAAACAGCATACTTCTTTCACTGCAGAAATCACTTCTGTTCTTCTAAGTCTCTCTTGTGCAGCGCTTTTCCATCTTCTAGCTACACAAACTGTGTCTGCTGACAGAACAAGTCTCTCTGCCTTTTGTAGGTGTATATAATATGATTGTTCTAAACACACCAATATACTTAATGTCATGAACAGGTTGATTATGGCAATCCTAATTCTAATAAAGTATGTAATAACACCCAGATACAAAAGGTCTTAAGTTTATAACTAAGAATTTAAATATAGAGAAGTCAGGAGATCTTCCAATAACACATCATCTGCCATAAGAGATCTCTTGCTTTGTGCATCACTGCAGTGGAAAGTAGGTTCAAATTTTTTTTTTTACACTTTTTTGCTTCTCTGGCCCATCTTAAAGCTTCAAGAAAACCTGCGTCACAAATTAAGAAATGTAAGGCAGGGTACTTTCAATAGAGTGGATCAAAAGCATCTCAGAGGAGCTACACAAAAGTAGATACAAAACACTACAAAGGGGCATTCCTGGAACTGGAGAAGCCTGTTGCCACACTACAAACACCTTCATTCAACTGCAAGTGATGGTCTGTAATAGTCACTGATATTATCTATACAAGGGACAAGTTTGACAACTAGCTTAAAAGTGTAGTTTTTTGCAATCTTAAAGAGAGCACTGCAGGAAGAAAATGACCAGCAGGTCTGGAAAGCCTTGCAAACTTTGAAGTACTTACACCCACCCATTCACCCCTGCAAGAAATGTCTCTAAACTGACCGTGGCAAATCAAAAGGAAGGACTTTCCAAACCTGGATGTGCAGCCACCTAACTCCATTACATACTGAACTGCACTTTTTTAGTACATTGAAAATTCACAAGCTAAGAAACACATGGTAGTTGATTGTAGTTTCAAGAGAGCCACCTACCTATGCTGTTCGTAGAGCTGCACCACATTAGCAGGAAGCCAATACATATCAAATTTATAGCACCAAAAAGCAAGATCTTCCAGGACTGTTGATGAGAATAAATACGGATTTTACATCTTCCTAAATTTACAAGACAAAAACACATCTATCTGGTTTTAGAAAAACAATATTGCAGTACTTCATCACGCATGCAGATGTGACTTCTCCTCCCTCCCAAAAATTTACAATTCTTTTCAGAATTACAAGCCCATATTCTATTTTTAGTTTTACAGATTGGCTCAATACTTGTTTATAAACTGCACTTGTGCACCATGCTTAAAATATCTTTTTGGTCTAAAAAAAAATCACCCCTGTATAATATTCACATTTTATTACAGCACACACCATCTGATTTTCAAAGACAGACATACAACTTTATATTAGCAAGTTCCTTTCTTTGTGATGGAACTTAGGTACCAAAACCATCTGTCCTTATTCAGTTTACAGCTCTACTGAAAGCATTAAATGTAAGTAATGTTCTGGAGAACACGAATTGACAGCGACAATGCACAGGAAGGAATCCAGTTTCACAGCTAGATTATTTTTTTTTTAAGCACAGATAGAAAATTTCAAAGAAAAATTCTCAAAATATACTTAAGCTAATAATACATTTTAATTTATCACAGCTAATGTATTTTTTAATTGTTATTTATTTTTTAAAAAGAAATACTTACCCTCCTATCTGCTATAACCAGCCTAAATTCATGTGTTAACTTTCCAACCAATGATCTCTGTGATTTGCGGAACAAGTGTATTGTCCCCTTTAAAAAAAAAAAAAAAAAAAGTTCCATTTAAATTTTACTGAAACCATAGTTTAAATTAGCAAAAAGGAAATCTTCATTTATGAACTATTTTCATCTTAATATCAGACTCAGAATGAGTTTTTTATTAACTAGAGTTACATCTTAAACACCTCAGAATCAAGCACCATTTAAATATAATCCAGAATTCAACTTTACTGGACAGCATAACAAATTACCACGTTAGTATTATTTTTACTTTTTTTTTTTTGAATAAAACTACTACAGATGTTCTGAAACCACAAATATTTTTATCAAAGCACAGTTCCGACCCAAAGGTAACTGGTTTATTAAACAGGAAAATATTGTTTATATATGTATAAATGAGAACCCATCGGAGAAATAAAACCAGTGCTGGTATCGTCTGTAACACGGTGGACGCAAGGCCAGTAACATGATGAGACGTACAAACAATCTCATTTATGCCTTAACCTAAATGTGCACGGTAGATGCGGTCACTGCAGATGCTCCCTCTCCTAACTTCCAGTTACACGCAAATAAGCCCTTTCCTGGTGTGGAGAGGATGTAGGTGCATGGAGGAGATGGGAGCAAGGGGGTGCTACATGGTCTCCTGAAACGTGACAGGGAGCAGACTACCAGAAAAAAATCATAAACCGTACCACTTGCTCCCCTTTCCTCAAAGATCCCAAGCTTCTAGTTAGTTGTCCTCCATTCTATTGTCTCCACAAAGAAGCCTTCCATGTGCAAAGCCCTTCTGATTTGCAATAGAAATTCGTGGGCTTGTAATGGATGGTCTGTCGTATGCATTGATTTCAGGATGGACGAAATAAGGTTTGATCGTAAGCTATCACATCTGTAACTGCCAGCAGAAGACAAAAAGACATGCTAACAGGCTGGTCACCAAAACAGACTCAATGACCTTACAGAAATGTTTGTCAACACAACTGCATTTCAAGTTAGCTGTAGAAATCACATATTTAGCTCAGCTGGTGTAAAAGGCTGGCACTTACTAGTTTCTTCATAAGCAAATCATTACCTGAATGCAATGTATCCTCAATAACCATACAGGATGACAAAACACTTGGGAAAACTTTTCTAACAGACTGCTTCCAAAGGCTGCTCCATCGCCTTAGCACCCATTAGTTTTCCCATGCTGTTAGCACTATGTCCATTGCCACACCGCACTGTGCCACACCTCCCTGCTTACTGAAGGATGCTGTGCATTGAATTTTTGTATCCTGTATCACAGAGAATCTCATGCAAACCCATGTGAGCTATAGCTCACCCCTGGAAGCAAGCTCTAACTCAGCACTAATGTTGCACTTTAGCATTAAAGCCTCTCTAGCTCCTAAACTTCTGCCAACACAATGGAGAGAAAGACTTCTGTGTTCAGCAACAGCACAGTTACCCCATCCCTCAGCCACTGAAGATCCCACATGGTGCTGGAAGAGCTGTACAAAGAGTATTCCTACAGTAAGTGCAGGTGTCTGCTCCAATAATACCAACATGTGACAGTACCTGTTACTGATACCCATGTCATATCATTTGCACTCTTCATAAAAAAGGAAAGTTTAGACCCACAGCTGAACAAACAGACATGGTGGTCATTCCCAGAAGAACGACTTTTCTTCCTTGGGAAGCAAGCCACACATACCAGGGGTAACAGCCCACGGCTTTCGCTGACACATGGGAGCAGTGGCACTACAGTCGGTTTGTACTGACGTGAATTTCAGGGCCCTGCCTGATTTGGCGTTGAATGAAAACTCCGAGGCTGCGCCTCCAACCACAGCCCAGCTACAAGGCCGAGAGCCTACCGCTCCAGCGGGGAAGCCTTCATCCTCCGAGGCCCCCAGCACCCGTCCCGCCCCTGCCAGCTCGACACCCGCCCCCACTACCGCCCGTCCGCTCCCACCGCGGCCCTTGAGAGCCACCGTTAACCAGCGGAACCGCGTACGGGGGAAGGTCGCGGATGCGTCCGAGAAGGAATTACTACACAGAACGCCTCCGGGACCGC
>JAAGNO010024468.1:0-21957 GCA_033439905.1 Ceryle rudis
CTCCAGAGCTTGTTCCCATCTGGGTCGAGAGCAGGCCCCGGCAGCCCAGGCCCCGGTACCTGCAGGGAGCTCAGCTCCGCACTGCGCTCGCCGCCGGCCGGCTGCGCTCCGGCCCGTGGCAGGACGAGCAGCAGCAGCCAAGCCCCTCCGCAGAGAGCCGGGACCTGCATCCTATCCTATATCCGATGCTATATCCGATCCTATCCCGGCTCGGCACCGTGTCGCTGCTTTGCCCGTGGATGCTTCTCCTTATATCCCCGCTCTGTGCCCGGAGGGAGCTCAGCTGCCTCCCACCAGATCCCCGCAGGAGCCGGAGTGCCACACGCTGCCCCCCGGCTTCGATAAGGGAACTGGTTACGACTGGCCCCACAGGTGACCCTCCAGGAGAGGGGGCTCCCCTGAGTTCAGCAACTCCTCCAGAGCAAGAGAACTGCCCGAAGTCGTCTCCCCCCCTCCTGGAAACACTCATTTTCCCACTGATTTCCTCCCTCTCTGCTCTTCATCGCTGTTAGGGAGGAGTTGATGCAGTGAAAGGATCTTGCACTTTCTGCCTGTTTGCTCTGCCTCCTGTCCACAGGCACGCTGGAGCTCTGAGCTTGCTCAAGCAGGGGGTTGATGTCCCCTCCAAGGGCATGAGGGATGGATCATTTCTCCTCCACAGGGGAAAGAAGTGGGGAGTATTGTAATTTCCTCCTCTGTCTGCAGCACCTCCTAACAGCTTTTTCTTCTCTGTATGTGTAATTTTTTGTGCTACGTGGGTAGAATATGTCCTGAGATTTGGGTCTAGGAGATTTTTTCCTTGCTTGCAAGTTCATGTGATAATGATTCTTGACTTCCTCTGGCACTGTCTGCAAACCCTTCCCTGTGTAGATAACAGGCACTAGCCTTTGAGTGACCTAAGTCTGTCTTGAGCAGTGGTGTAGCTGACCACTTTATACATTCCTTGCTCTCCAGCCATGCCTTGGCCGCAGCAGTGGATCAGTCACCACCCTCTCCTCATATCCCACCGTGTTTCTCTTAAATGATGGTGTGTTCTGTCTCCCACAGCTTGGGTTGGAGTGACGAATTCCTGTGGAAAAAAACGTTCTTTCCAGAAAGCCCGGGGGCCTTACCCAGAGAAAGAGGTTTTGTAGATCTTTGGATTTAGGCTCCCCAGATAAAAGTCTCTGAATTACTGATCTGGTGGCTGTAACAGGCAGCCTGTTTGTATGAAACTCTCTCTTATTTTGCCTCAGAGCTTTTTACAGCAGTTTCTTATTAACTTGCAGTAAAACTTTCAGCATCTCCCCTCTGTGAGTGGTGAATTTCAACTATAAATGAGTACAATTTCCACTGGTCCTGGGGTGCAAATCAAGATGACCCTGTTAGATCCTGACCAAATGAAAGGCAGAACCATGATATCCAGTGGGCAGAGCAGCAGACAGGCTCCTTTCAGTCGCCGCCTGGGGAATATTAAAGCAATTACACCAAGTCTTTGCCTTCTGCCCTCCTCGTTTACTTAGCCAGTGCACTCATAAATCTCTCTGATTTCTCTTGATACACACTGATTTCTTCTTGGGCCCTTATTTCAGAGATTGTCCTAAAGCTCAGCAAAGCCAAAACCTTTCCTCTGAGTTTAAAGGGTTTTCAACCAAGCTTTTGTGGACTTATCACTGCTACCTGCTGTATGAACAAGCAACAACATACGTTATGTTTTTTTCCATCTCCTTTCTCCCATTTCCTTATCTGCCTGTTCCCCAAATCAACCTACAACTGACATCATTTATCTTTGACTGGAAGCAGACTAGCAATATCACCTGGCGGGGGGACCATGATCTCTGCTTACGGCAGTCTTAGCGCTTAGCAAAGTGGTTTTCTTGAAAGCATCACAGCAAAGAAGAATCTGGCAGAGGACTGAGGTGTGTGTTTTGAGAAGGAAGCTCACATTGGGTGGGAGTGTTGTGTTGGTACAGAATGAGAATGGAGAGCTAAGGTAAGGAGGTGTGCCATCCTCAGGTTTGTGTGCAGAAAGGACAGACAGGAAGGGGATAAAGCGTCAAGACTGGGTAAGATCTGTGTGAGGACCAAAGGAATTAAATACAGCTTAGCCCTCTAATAATAAACTAGGCAGACTGGAGTCTTGGATGAGACCAAGTCTTGATTGCTGCCTAACATCACTTATAAACGGATACCCCAAAAGCAGACACATTTCAGAAAGGTATCTCTGTGTTTCTGTCTGTGTAGGACTAATTTTATTGCAGGCTTTTCTCCTCAGCAACTTCTCTAATCCCAGTCTGTAAATTCATGCCCTGCTGCTTAGTGGAGATGGAAATGACACAGCTAGAGATGAGCTTCCCCTGTCTCACTGCCATGCCAGCTTCAAAGGGGACCTTTGATTATTTAAATGCTAATAGAACTCAGCAAATTACCTCAAGTACAAACACACCTGGCTTCAGTCCTAGGGATCTAATTAGGGAGCCTTTTATGTGAAAGAAATTGTTCTTGCTTTCGGAAAAGTGGCTTTTTAAAATGTTCACACAAAATGCCAGATGATGGGATGCCACATTACCAGCTCAGCCTCTGTGGGACTGGAGCTCTTATCTGTTTCTTATTCATCTTCTGTAGGATTCTGTTCACAAGTGCTCACAGCTCAGTCTTCAACCTCCTTTGACCTCTATTATTTCATCTGCAAATAATTTCAGTGACCTACAGTTCACATCAGTGGAGCTGAGTTTGGAAGCAGGCTGAAGGATGTTCAGGAAAGAAACTCCAGGAGCACTTACCCTTCATTGGATTTCCAGTGAAATTTCAACATCAGGAAGCTTTTATGCCTGTGAGGATGTGCCTGCTCCTAGAGTTACTGGGAGCAAGCTCTCAGAGCCAGTGTTATTAGGAAGGAGGCTGTAACCTTCCCATTAGCACTGTCACGAGACACTGGCCCTTCATTGTTTGACACCACAATGTCCATGGGCTGTGTGGATTAACCTTTCCACGGGGTAGGTTGCCCCTGGGCTAACATACCTGAAGAGGGGCTCTATTTAACAAAGCTGGATGCTTCCTGTCATGTTCCCACAAATAAGCACGTCTGCTGCTTCCTAGCATAAGTAACTGCTGTGTTTTGGGAGAAAAGAAGTGAAAATCTCTTCCTGACTGAACAAAGGGGTGTTAAGGGAGAACAGTGAACCAGAAATCTCTTCGCTCGTGTTTGTACAGGGCAGAGGTCTTTGTATTGATATATAAATTATGCGGAGAACAGAATTACTCTTTCATTTTCCATTCCTCGCTTTAATTCTTCATCTGACTGGTGAAATGCTTTGTTTTCTTGGTTGCTTTGCTTAGGAAAGGCAACACAGAGTATAATAAATTCATTATATGGACTATTCCATTGTCCAATAGCTTGTGCTGTGGTGGTCAAAGACTTGGGGCTTTGTGTCCTGGTTTCTGATAACTCTTTTGCGAAGGTGTCTATGTCAGTCTTGTCAGTCTTACGCTTAGATAGTAATCTCTGAACTTCAGGAAGGTTTTTTTGGTAAATAGAAGGACTTGTTTGTGTGTCTTTTTTTTCCTTTTTTTCACTTTTAAGAGCAGCTAAAAAGTCCCTTTTACCAGAAGGTAACCCTGTGAAATGCTCCTGAATTCTAGTGGGTGGTGTCTAGCTGCAGACTGGGGCACTCTTTCAGTTTCAGGAATGACACCTGAAAGAATCACAGCAAAGGCTTGAAGCAAATTCCCCCAATTACAGACAACAATTTACAATGTGACATAATGAGACTCGTTTATTGATAGGTTTAGTGCACAAACAGTACAGACGTTGGGGTTTTTTAAATTAAATTTCAGGTAGACATTCACAAATTATTAGTGTGATACAAATAGGCTGCACAGCAAATATGTGTTCTGCTGGCCAAGTAATTCAGGGGAGAGCTGGGGTGCAATCTGCTCAGCACATCACGTAGTAGATGGATTGGTGGAGCCAATGTGAGTACAGGCTGAATATCTCACTGAAAGGCAACAGGTCCTTTGAAACCTCAAAGTCATCCCTGTCAAGAAAGCAGAGGAATAAGTAAAAGAAAGAGAAGTGGACAGGATTTCACGCATGGAAATTAGCTGGTTTCTTACTGTTCTAGGGCCAGGTTCAGTTCCACTGCTTTGCTCAGTTTCTTTGGATTGACACAAACATCCCTGGGGAGCTGGTGAAAACCTCTCTGATCTGGCTTCTGTGACAAGATGAAATGCATACAGCTGGCGTGGAGAAGGGAAGGGAAGCAGCTGAAGCAGAGATGTGGCATTTGTAGGTTTTAAGTATACAGCCGATGGCAGTGAATTCTGAGGAGGCTAAAATCAGTAAACTGGGTTTGCAATAGGAGGGTAAAATTTACTTTAAGGCACCATTTCCTTAGAGATGAATTAAATCTGCTCTTCTACATATTTATGCAAGTTATACATGAACACACAGACCACCTGCCTCTGCTTTCTCTTACCACGGTAAGCAGTTAGCATCCCAGGCCACTCAATGACCCAATTCTGTCCAGCTTGACACCAAAACAACCCCGGGAGAGGCCTTTTTTGCTTCTGCCCCTGTATCTACGGGATAAACTTAGGAGGTCACTGAAGAGCCTCTGGACAGCACTATCCCCCATGGACATGCTCTCAGGCTGGTCCCTGGTGTTTCGGGTCCACTGGAATTCAGCATCTTGCTGCTCAAAGACACCTGTTGGGACCATGTTGTCTTGTTCATGGTCCTTCTCTTCTGAGACCAGGGGATGCTCCAGGTCCTCATCTAACAGCTTGGACAGGCTCTGGAAAAAAGGAAAGGTAGCTGGTGGAGAGGGAGGAGAAATAGGAGTTCTTGGAACTCTTTTTTTTTTTTTTTCCTATAAGCCATGCTCAGGGCTAAGTTTGGAGAAACTTATTTTGAACATTTATCAAAAGATGAAAGTGCCAAAGTGATTGCTGAAGCTGATGATGTTTGCCTAAGTTTTTTGCCTAAGTGATTTCTGAAGCTGATGAAGCTGATGATATTTAGGTTTTTTCTGGCTCACCAAGCCGCTCTGAGCTAACACTGTATGGCAGAAAACATGCTGAAATTAGTGCTGGAAGGGTTATATATTTCTTTACAGATCAGGAGCTTACTTCATATTTGGGAATACCAGATCCCTGGTCAGATAGCTGAAATGTGTTTTCCTAACGACTCGGAATTCCTGTGCACACAAATACGCACAGGCACACAGACGTGCTTCCTTTTTTCTCGTGTTCTGCCTCTGGGACTTGCAATCAGGGACTGCATTGCTGCGCTGCTGAGCTGAGGAGGAGATTGTGCAGGTACAACCCACTAATGCCTGTTTCGGTTTAAGCCAGGGGCTTCAGGAAGAAGCATGCAGGTGACTGCTCTTGAGCTCTAGATCGGAGTCCTTCCAGAAAAATCCCTTTTAATCCAAAATTCTATTACTTCACTTAGTCACAAGGTGATCCTGCAGTCCCTAAATTGACCCCACAGGAAAAAAGAAACATGCCAAACATTTTCCTTTCAATAGCCTCACGTGGTGAGAAATTTAAATCCAGTGATCAGTTACTTTAGTTTCCCTCCACTTAGTAAGTTTGTGTCTGCCCACCTCAGGGTTCCTGCTCTCATGCTGTCTTTTGAGTGTCTCCTACTGCTTTAGCTGGGGTTGGAAGGAATCGAGCTTACCTGAAATGTCTAAGTCCTAAAGAAGCATCAGCTTCTTTTGGTTCTATTGAGCAGCCAGTCACTTACCTGTAAGCTGGAAATGGGCCTGGCCCATGCCTGGTTTTGACTGGCAATAAGCAGCAGAAGGAATCCAGGGCAAAAAAGAAGTTTCAGGTTCATCTTTGTGTTCTGGTGTCTGATTCCTCCTCCCCTGGAGTCTCTCCAGTTCAGTGTTGCTCTGTGTCTCCAGCTACCAGCCTTTATATCTTCCTTCAACCCCTCCCAAGTCTACCTTTTGAGTTCCTGCCAGTGCAAGGATTGGTTTGAGGTTCTGATCTGTTTTCATCCTCCCAGGAGGAGGAGGGAGGAAATAGTTCTCTTCTGATGGCGAATAAAAGGAGCACTCTACACTTAGGCAACGCAGCATCATTCTGTTGCCGTGACTCTGAAGGTCTCTGCAGCCTGCTGTCTTGGTGCCACTCATGTATGTCAGTCTGCTTAGCTGTGTTCCTTGGGTTGACTGCTAAACCGCTTCTTTCCATCCAGAGAGAAAGGACTGAGAGTGAAATATAAAGTGAGATGGAAAGCCAATTGTATCCACTACACATTCACCTGGCTCCTTTGTCACCATGAAGTACCAAGAGGGATGTGAGTCTCATAAAACACACTGTGTAAGAACTAAGTGTTATTACCTGACGTAATAATGTGGCACTAGTGTCCTCTGAGACAAAAGAGTGTGATTTGGAGAAGAAGGGAAATCCAAGTCCTAAAAATATGACAAGCAAGTTGTATTAGTTACTGGCCTGAGTGACAGGGAGTGTGGCTGAAACCAGTCTGACGTGCACAGAAAGCTTCTACATGGCTTAAGCAGAGGGAGAAATTCCTCTTTTCCCCTGGATCCAGCTTAAACCATTTCCTCTATGTGTTCCTTCTCAGTTTATCATACACAATTTGTATTAAAAACAAGCCTGGAAGCAAGTGCTCCTCCAACATCTTACTTACCACAGGGACAGTAAAAAGCTGCAGGATCAGAACGTATGTTTGGGGGGGGTTGGTTCTGTGTGGTTTTGGTTGGTTGGTTGGTTTGGGGTGGTGTTTGTTTTGCGGTTTTGTTTATTTTTTTTTTAATGACTTCAAGCTTCAAACGGAATGAATTTTGTGAAATGTTAGAGGGAACAGAAGAAACTCAATCAGCTCTTAGCCGGGGTCTTGAGGGTATTTAAATCACTGCCTTTGGCCAGACCGTCTACTGCAAAAGCACCTGGGAGACATATGGGTGCCCTGATAACAAACGTACTGGTTCTCCAACCCCTCCTCTGTTCTAATGAGTTTTTAACCAGGTTCCATACCAAGAAATGACCCCTTTTCTCCTTTGGGGCCAGTGGGGAAAGCAGCAATGATATCTGTTAAGTTGCCTGTTTTGTAGGGCCTTGAAATTTGGCCCCACTGAAAAGTGGAAATACTCTTGAGTAGGCAATAATACATCCTGATCTTTCACTGCATTTTTGCACACATGTGACGCAGAAAGTTAAGGGCCAGTAAGCTGGATCCGTCTGAAGGAAATGGAAACAAAGGACCATCTGGCACTTTTCAGCTGATCTTTGAGGTTAAGAGTGTTGTTGGTTCTGAAAGCTTGGAAAAAAATCTGTGATGTGTCAGTGGGTTTAATGTTTTTGGCGTTATGTCTCTCCACACATGTTATGTGTCTCTAGAAATGGGTGTTCTAAGGACACAGCTTCTAAACATCCCTCTAGAACAGAAAGGGAGGTCTCCTGTTGTTACCTTGTTGGGATTTTTTTTTTTTGTTTTTCATGTTGATTAAAACCATATTTGATCTGAATCTTCTTAGAAAATGAAATCATTGTTTTGGAGGTTTGAGATGTGTACTTTGCAGTGTGACAAGACCAGAAGAGAAGGTCAGGACAGTTTCAGGCTCGTCTCTTCTCCTCTGAAGCCTGCAGTTGGTTTATTGGTTTGATTCACTTGTCACACATCTGTGTATACATGGATAATGAATCTTCTTGACCTCAAGATCTCTGAACTTGTTTTGGGGGACTTCCAAATGGTGTCTCTGGTAACTTTTGGAAATGTATAGTATTATCATTGTCCTTATCTATGACTATGATGGTAAAATCAGAATAATTAAGGTTGGAGAGAACATCTGACGGTCTGCAGAGCCAGCTTAGATCAAATTGCTCAGTGCCTTGTCAAGCTGAGTTTTGAAAACCTTCAAGAAACAAGGATTTATAATATCTAGTTGGAATTTTCCTTGATGCAACTCCTGTCCTTGCCTCTCACCCTAATGCATTGCAGCTGGATGCTGACCATAAGCAGAACAAAAGGATGTTCCATCTTCCAAAACAATGCCACTCAATGTGAGTGCGTTTTGCAGGGTACTGCATGATCTAGACAATGAGGACAGCTTCAGTCCATCCACTCAACAGCTGGGTTCAAATCAGATTTAGTCAGTGGAAAGAAGCTGTTAGAACCAGAAAGCCATCCAGCAGAAGTCTTTGCTTTACCTTCTGGATCTTTTCAGGGCTCAGAGTAGCATCAAAACTCAATGTCTGAATATTCATATCCATTCCAAAGATTGCCATTGGGGTGGGGCAGTTACCCCAACAGCAAGAGACTTCAACAACAAACTCCAGTCTACAAGAAGGGAGGGACCCCTGAGGATGGTAGAAAATATTAGGGAGACAGAAAATGGGTTCATGCCCATTTCTAAAGTGATTTGAGGTTTCCTTTGTCTGGCAAATCCTCCATATAGGGTGGAAGGAAATATCCAGAAGGCTGCAGGTTGGTGTGTGTTGCTCATCTCCAACAGTGAATTATTTCCCATCTGACTGAGATATTTCTCCTGTACCAGCAGAGATTGTATTTCTTATTAAAATAGTAGAGTTAGGACATAGTTCCTCTGGGGATGTATCTGCCGCATCTCTACAGGCAGCTGTGAGGAAGCTGAGCTCTGAAGTTGGTAGCATGTGGCCCGCTTAGGTAGGTGCCATTAATGCACTGCCTCAGCATCTCATTATTCTCCTCCTTCCTAGCTCAGTGACCCCTTTCAGCCTCCTTCTCCTTCCTAACTGCTCAGGCCAGCGTTTCCTGGCTCACTGCAGCTGGCTGAGAGGGCAGTGACGTGTTTGTAGCGCTTTCATCAAAGCGGGATCGCCAGGTCCTTGATGGAAGCTGGCACTGTGGGCACCTTGTTACGAGACATTAACATTTAGCTGCAGTATCCAACCATCTCCCTGGCTGTCCCCCTCCCTTGCCGTCTCCCGAGTGGTCTAGAGGCTGAGCTGAGGCAGGGTTCAGTGCACAGCATCGTCATGAGCCCAGGCTTGGCTGGTAATTTCCCAGCTGCAGATGTTCTGTTGGCTCTTCTGGCTCTCTGTTGCCTTTGCCATGAGTTACGTGCTGACAGCACGTCCTGTTGCAGGGTCCTGTTGCAGGAGGAGGTGAGGCTGCAGCAGTGGTTGTCCCTACAGAAAAGGGATTTGGCATGGAGACTGCTGAGGTCACTTGCTTGGTGTAAAGCTGGCACGTATCTGCTGGATATACACCAGCACAGTCCAGAGGAGAATTGGGTCCCTACCTAAGGGATGGCTGGGACTGCGTATTGGGAAGAATTCTGAGCTCCTAGGGTCTGTTATGGCCCATCTCTGGAGATAAACCAAACCCTCGCTACCAGGTGACTCAGAAGAAGCTTCCCCTGTGGGCTGGGCATCCCACAAGGGCCTACTGGACACCTTCCCTCTCTCCTCTTCCTGTCCAGCATCACCTTCTGTGGGACTATAGAAGAGAGTAAGAGAACAGAGTCGGTGCTGTCACCACTCCTCCTTGGGGTCCCAAAGGCATTTTGCCTTTGCCTGGTCTGTTCTGCTCTCCCAAATGCTCACTGATCTCTGTGATGAGGTGAGGAGCAGGTATTTTCCTCTATAGCCCTTTGGGACAAGAAGGGGCCCAGGCCCCCTGAGGACAAGGAGGGCAGCAGGCTGGCATTTCCTACCGGGTCGTAAGTGATTCTGGAGTGCTGGAGTTTGATGGTGACATTTTAAGATGAGGTTTGTCAGGTACATTTATCATATTCTGCTGACGCTAATGAAGCCCAGCAAGGAAGCAGCAGTGAGGGAGGGGATGAAACAGCTGGAGATCCTGCTCAGTTCTAGTTGTATGGCTGAAACAAACAGGAAACAAGCTGAGGTGTTCGGAGCAATGGCACACGACTTCTGGTCGGTGCCTGGTGAGAGGCAGAGACTACAAAAGTACTCATATCCCAACAATCCTCACCCGAAACTATTTTTGACTAACCTTCATTTCTAGCAAGATAAACAGCATCTTGGTGGCCAGTTGTTTGGGAAAGGTGGGGATGTCTGCTCAGAGCAGTTGTAGGTGTTCACGCTGCAGCTGAAAACATGGATTAGCTGTGCATGGATTTAAACCAAGTAGGTCTTTTTAGCCCTGTGGCAGCCAGCCTTGCTTCCCCCTGATCTTTAAGTTGGTCCTCAGAAGTTCTTAGGCTGATCTTCCACCGAATCCAAGTCTTTCCTTCTCTGTGCTGTATTAGATACCTTTGGGATTTGAACTGAGGTCTAATTGGTCTACTTATTATTGGCCTACTATAGAAAGCTTGGGCTTGCAGTGGGAGCTGGGTCAGGCCTAAAATTATTTATATAGTGAAGCATACGGCTAATTAGCAGCTGAGGGCAGAGAGGCTGCTACTTTAGTCGTAGTTCCTAACCTAGGGTGGGAGGAGGAAAGAGAACCATCCCTGAGCAGCACGGAGGTTACATATCCCCAGCGGTTTTCTGCTGAGAGAAGTTTTCCCCAGCAAAAACTAGAAGGTCATTCCTGTGAGATCCCACCAAGCCTCTTTCCCTCGGCCTGGCTGCCTTTGCCGTTAGTGAGGTGTCTGGTGACCTCTTCTGGTGGATAGAGAAGGTGCCCCCGAGTTCGGCGAGAACAAGTTCTGGTTAAAAAAAAAAAAAAACCCAGAAAAGAGATCAGACGCTGTGAGAGGTTTTGATAAAATGATCGCTTTGATCTTTGCTTCAGGAACGTGGTACGTACAGTACGGAAAGGGGCTGAGTGGCTCTTTTGCAGGCTTCGGAAGCCACGTCGGTATGCGTGAGAGGTTATGTCATGGGAAGGCAGATGTGTGTGATACATGAATGTCCGTGTGCATGGTATTTGAAAGTTTCTGTGTACAGCAGAGTGTCATGTTCTGGTGGTGGCTTGGCTGGCTAAGTTTAGCTCCATCACTAGATGTGCTGACCTGGACTCTCATAAGGGATTTTGCAGAACCTAAGTTTCTGTAAGAAGAGATAGGAGTGGAGAGGATGTTTCTTCAGCATTTGGTCTGGGGGACCATTTGCCAGGTTTTTCCTTGCAACCATCCTGGAACAGCTCGGGGCGGTGTCGACAGTGCCCATTGATCTGGAAGGTTTGCTGGCTGAGAAGCCCAATAAAGGGCCAAGAGGTCACTCCATCCCATTGTGCTATTTATTGCTGCGTGCCATTTGTCGAGGGTAGAGACGTGCAGGAGGAGAAGCCATTTCTAGAAATGGCGAAACAGCTACAGGAATGAAATGGCACCTGGCCGAGAAGTTGCTGTGTTTACTTCCCCTCTCCCTCTCCTAACAGGCTGGTAATGAACCTAAGAATAACTTGACTAACTAAAAATGTAGCCATTACATAAAGCCTGTCCTGCACTAATCACTCTGTAGATTTTCTTCAGCCTGTGAGAGAGTGGCACTGTGCATAACCTCAAGTTTGTATTCCCAGAGCAGGATCCAAAGCGACCATTAGTTTTGATGCATCTCAGACCCGTGGACTTGACTAGAGGGTTGTGTAGGTAGGTCCCTGCTTATTGAGGACAGGGAGGTAAACTGTCATGACTGGCAGAGAATTTGTGTGTGTGTTACTCTTCCTCCTGCTAACATTTACAGTCCTCTTCATCGATGCTTCTCATCAGTTCAGGCACAACCGGACACCTGCACGTGCCCACCCTTGCTCACTAGGAGTAGCAGGCAAATTCTTCGTGTCACAGCATTGCAAGCAGTTGGTTGGGCCAGAGAGACCATCCTGGAAGTCCACAGTGGACACACGTTGGGCCGTGTGTGAACAGAGACCCCCTTCCTGCCTCAGGTGGGCAAACCACAGCGGGAGGAACGCGGCCTCGGCCAGTGCTTAGCTAAGCTGCTCTTTCCTGGTAAGTCTGTGTAGCTATGGTGACTCTTATCACCCACTGTTCTTGATTTGACAGCCCTTCTTTGTTTTCCCAGAAAATACTCAGCCAAGCTTCTGGAAATAGCTACATCCTTTTGTGGTGGAGGATGGCATGGCCGAGGGCCGGAGAGGCAGGATATTTTAGCTGTTGCTTGTCAGCGAGATGGGCGAGTAGTGTTTCAGAAACTAACACTTCTCGAGGTGTGATAAGGTGCTCAGGCTACAGGGCTGGAGCCTGTGTTCATGCTTGAGATAAACGCCACTGTCAGCACCGCGTTCACACCTCCCCTGTCACATTAGGCACCCCACGGTCCTGCCTTTCCCACTAGTCACTTGCCTCAGCTCAGGAGTATCAGGTCCTGTACCTTCGTCTACATAGTCCCCAGGGGCTGCACTACTCCCTGTGCCCTTCTGGTGACATTGAGGTGGCCAGAGGAGATACTGTGGGTTGGGATGGCTTTGTCACCAAGGATTGTCACCCTGAAGTTTAGACCAGGGGAAGCGAACGAGTCCAACCATTGCTGTCTGGACGAAAGAGAAATGGGGGGACTGACTCTGTGTCAGGGACACATACAACTTCAGTTCTCTCTCTCCCTTTAGGTGTTTTGGTCCAGACTTTGAAGGTTTTTCACCTGTATTGGCCTAAACTCTGTAGTCTCACAAATGATACAGCTCTGTGGATGTAGGGAAGGTTTTGACCATTTGCACAAATGAAAAAACCATTGGCTTTACAGCTCTGTGTGTGCAAGTCAGCAAGTGGAAATTTACACATGGTTTGCTTGCACTCAGTGCAAGCTTGAGGAGCAGCTGCACGTGGAGGGGTTGTGAGGTATGTCTGTGCATACCTGATAGGCTGTAGGAAATGTTGGGCTCCTTTTCCTGTCAGTGATTTGGCTCCACAGCCTGTTAAAGGGGGCTCTCTATGCCACCTTTAAACCTGAATGCCCTGGTTACATTGCTGCGCCCCAGGATGTCCTACAATGAGCAGGATGTCCCAAGAGTTGATCCATGTCTGTCTGAACTTCTTGATCCATGTCTGAACAATTTCTCCTGTGCGCCCACTCACTCTCTGCTCCAAGACTGGTCTGTGTCTGCTCTGAAAGCTGGATGGGAGAGCTGTGCATTAGGAAGCAGGGATGGACAGGTAGGGTAAGAATGCTGCCACACCATCTGTCTGACACATCACACTGGACACATTACCAGTCTTCTTTACAGGACACAGTGCCTCAGTGCTTTCTGAAATGTGAGAGAACCCTCCAAAGGGTCTTCATCTGAGTGCTTGAACCCCATCTTTAAAAAAACCCCACACATTGTGAGCAGCTGTCTGTGCTGTAAACCTGTAACTGTGTTTAGTTAAGACCAACACACTAGGACAGCTCCACTTTGCACAGCTGATAGACGCCACAGAGAATGCTTTTAGTATCCCTTACCCACTGGAGATTCTCCACATAACTTCTGCATTGGTTGACCAAGAGGATTTGTTTTACCATGTCACCTCCCTGAGGATAACAGCACATTTTTTTGCCTAGTGTTGAAGTGTGAAGACCATTGTGAGCCATGACATCATATCTCAGGCCAGAGCAGATCAGGAAGCGACCAAGAAGGCCTAAAATATTGGCCATGGGAAGAATGAATGGAGGAGAGAAGGGATATGATACAGCAACATTCTTTAGCCTTGATAGGTCGGATGCACCTGACAAGTGTAATAGGACTGGGAGATCTTTCACACTTTAGCACATGGTGATATTTTAGTGCCGAGAGGTGGCTTGTGAGAGGTAGAGGTGAACTAGGGTGCAGATCCACTAAATGACACGCTAAAAAATCAGAGCTGCCCTTAGACAGTAAGGAATAGAGGGAATAGGGGCCTGAAGAGCTAAGCTGCTCTGAATCTGACCTTTCTTTAACTCTAGGAGGCTTAAAGTGAATTCTGGGTCCCAATCTCTAACCACAGCTAGGACAGTAATTCCCTCCAGATGCATCAAAATTACCACTGAGGAAAGACACGCACACATATATATTGAAATGGATAAGGCTGGTTTGGGGGTGGAAGGGAAGGAAGGTGCTAGTAGGAGAAACCCAGCAAACTACATTTTCTAGAAAATTTCATGTTTTGCTTCGTTTTTTTGTTTGTTTGTTTTCAAAAAGAAGTCTTCACAGGTATTGGTTCATAAACCAAATGGTTTCAACTATTTTTGAACTGAGATAAACCAGATGGGTCAGTTTAAACAAGAAAAATAAAGAGGGGGTGGGGGGGAAGGTTTGTAAGGTAAATTATCTCTGTCATGCTCAGCGGATTACAAAGCCAAGGGCTTGTTTTGGGCCAAGGTTCCAGCAACTGTGGGGCTTATCACTGAAGTCAGAGCCAAGAAGAACCTGGGTCGTGTCAGTCTCATTTTGCCCACAGCACAGGAGGCCTCATTAAAGTCCAAACAGCCCCAATTTGCAGACAGATCTTTTGCTGTCTTGCTGCTGGTCTTGTAAATAATCTGCTCGCTCGGTTGCTGGAGCACGTTGCTTGCTCTCTGTGGTTCTCTCTCCTTGTTTCCTTCTGTCAAGCGTTGAGAGCAGGATCATTTAAACTGAGACTTAGCTGCCTTTAGGCTTTCTATTCTGTAATTATACAGGGGACAGGATCGGCCAGTGATTTAAGTGATTGCTTTGAGAAGTAGAAATGTGCATTGCTTTCATGATCCTGCCTGCGGGCTGAGCAACTGTTTAGCTCTATTTTCCCCCTGCCTGAAGTGTGCGTGATGCTCCCCTGTCTCACATGGGTGTTAGAAAGGTAGGTTATTGTCTGTGCAGCTTTGCAGTCATAGGGGCAAGAAGGAATGAGAGCTTTTGCAGATACTCAGTAATTACCTGGTGACCAGGAAGCTTCTGCTGGAGGAGAGAGGCTGCATTTAAAACTTCTATACCTCCTAACCATAACACTGCGTGGCTTTCCACAGCTATTTTTTGCACATCCCTAATCATTACACTACTGTACTTTAAACCTCCGAACAGATCCCTACTTGTGCAGGTCTGAGAGCTTGATCTGGTACCCCTTCACTTAGCTTCAGACCAAGTACCTTCATTCAGACAACAAAATGTCCCGTCCGCCCCCCGGCTGAGCTTCTGGGCCCAGTGCCCACTGATTTGTTCCCTAATGATCCTGCCAGCTCGAGGCTGCTAAGAACAAGTGCTGGTGAGCCATGTGTGGAAGGCAGAGGGTTGGGAAAGCAAGAATTTCTGGAGCAGCAACGGGAGGGGGGGCATGACAGGAAGAGGAGACCGATACTGGGCTCGAAGAGCCCGTGGCACATAGTGCGAGAATAGCAGTTCCGTGTCAGGGCTGCAGATCCCCTTATCGGGGGGCGCGGAGCGGCGGAGCCTGTCGACACTCCTGCCTCGCCCCCCGCTCCCCGCCCCGCTGCCCGCAGATGCAGAGTGGCTTGAACAAGTTCCAGGACTCGCTCTCGGAGCTTCCCAGGACCCCGCAGCGCGTGGCTGCTGGGCAGCCGGGTGACATCACTGCCAACAGCCATGGAGGAGCTTCCCGTGTCACATTCCCCACTGAAGAGCCTCTTGCCAAATCCTCCTTGTTCTACACGGTCTTTTTAGGGACAAATGGTCTAATTTTAGCTCGACTGCCACTGACACCTCTCCCAAAATAGCCTCTGACTCTCTCCTGCCTTGTGCGTGTTCTTGAGAGTTTAAAAACAAAACCACTGGTCCTTAGGGTCCACAGCTCAGCCTTCTGACAGCCTAAATTTGGGCAGTAAGAAACACTGAGCAGTGCAGGGGGGGAACTGCTGTCGCTGTTAGACCCATCCCCAGCTGAACGAGGACCAGAATGTTCCAGAGAGGCAGAAACTCAGGTGCACATCGCAAAGTTGGGTGATCTGGTCCCATCCAGATGAGTTGTCCTCTATTTACAGGACTTTGCAATAGAAAAAACCTGGTGGTTTTTCTGGACTGGCTAAGGCCAGATATGACATTTAGAAGTACAGTGGATGGCCGTTCACGGTGTCCTCTGTGGTCTGCCTGGGACAATTGCCTTTCTTTTTGGAGCTTAACTAGGTGAGCACCAGTCTAGGAGTCGATAAACAGTGGTTCTGATCCCATAGCCAAGTCAGTTTGTATCTGCCTGTGCTGTCCTTGAAGGGCAGGTGCAGCAGTGACTTGCTTTGAGAACAACAGAAAAGGACTTCTAGAAGAATTAGGAATTACTTCGAGATGAGGACAAGGAGAACAAACTCCACAAAATCACTGGGCTTTTATCCTCCTGCCTTTTGCTGTTTCTGTGAGCTCTTGTAGTGATGGATCAATGCAAGTCTGAACTGCTGATTTTAATTAGCAGATAGTAAAAAGCCACATCTTTAAAGAACTCTCTAAATAGGCAAGGAAAAAACTGTTTTCAGGCAGCTGTTGTCTTTATGTTGCTCTCTTGGGAGTAACATACACACACATAATGTTCCCCTAGACGTGCTAATTAAGCAGCTCCTTGTATCTGCAGGTCAGTTGATCAGCTAATGGACTCCCTGCAGTCTCCAACACACCATGTCCTGAAAGAGAAATAGGAAAAGGCAAAAAAAACCCTTGAGCATCCAAATGGATCCCAGGTGGACTTATCTGAGGGCCTTTTTCTGAGCAGACATGAGACAAAAAAAAACCCATAACCCCTGAGGTTGTTACCCTGGGGTTTGCCAAGGTCATTTGGTATATGGCCTAACCTCTGCCAGGTGGGAGACTATTAGCCAGGGGAGCTTCCCAGCTTGCCATTGTTCAGCTTGAGGACTAAAAATGCCTTTGGCTCACATAAGGTGAGTGCAAAGTGGCTGGTGTTACAAAGGCTAGACCTGGCTCCAGCTGGGCTTTAAGGGGTGAGAACAACAGTAGCAGGAGAGCTTCGTGTGGTGAGCATTGCAGCAGGAACAGGGAGCACACCAGCAAGTTAATGGAAGGTCAGAAGGGACTGGGACAACAGGACTTCACTCATTGTGAATGAGCACCTGAATTACCCCAACCGCTGTACAGTCTGGGATAGCTTTTGTTTTCTTTCTCTAGCGGTAGCATCCAGGATCTTTGAAATCTCCCTGTCAAGAACTTTGTCAAACTGATTAATTTCAATGAACTGGTTTTGTTTCCAGCTCCCACTGCCCTCTCACATGCACATATAATAACAAACTTCTTAACTCCTTGGAAAGCAGTGCACAGCCCGCAGGTTAGGTCAGAGAACAAGTTACTAGCAGAGTCAAGTGCTCAGCCTTGATATTTTTGGCTTCCGTTTTTTCATCTGGGCAATAGAGATTATTCCAACTGCCCTGGAATATGTGAGAGTAGGGAACAGTCATTGCCAGAGTGGGTTTGGGAATCAGGACCACCTAGAAGCTGACAAATACTCCAAGAGAGGTGCTCTTTTCTATTTCATCTTTTTAATCTCCCTCCCCTCTTGCCTGCTCTCTGCTTTCAAGGGCATTTTCCCATTTAATGCCTTGTCTTAAAAGACTTGTTTGGCCCTTTTAGCTTCTCTCTTTCCCCAGCTCAGGAGGGGAACTTGCTGTGGGAACTCGGTGACATTCCCTTCCTCTCTTTTCACCGCTTGTGACAAAGCGCGCGTGGGATTAGAGGCCGGTCTTCTCTTGAGCCCAGCGGGATGCTGAAGGACGGTGCCCGCAGGATTTCTCAGGCAGGCTTGTAATGACACCTGGCGTTCAGTCTGGGAAAACGCGGGTTATTGTGCAGCCCCGCTCTGGCCTTTGCAGAATTCGGAGGTGAACAGGCTGGCTGGAGGGGGAAGCAGAGAATCTCGGTTCTCTATCTGCTGAGAGGCAGGGGACAGTTTATAATCCAGCCTCTGCATCCCATGTAGCTCAGAGGTAGCATGACTGGTGCAGGATGGCTGAAATCATAGAATCATTTTAGTTGGAAAAGACTTTCAAGGTCATCAGGTCCAACCATTCAACTAAGCCATATTATCTTTATGGGAATGAAGTGTAACCTTTGAATAATACTCGAGGGATATTATGGAGAAACTGGCTTTGTATGTTGAACTCAGAAATGGAAACTGCTTTTATCCCTGCAGGAATTGCCTAGGTGAAGGCATCCACTGCCCTGTCACAGAATGAACCTGGGACTTTGTGTTAGTCTGATTCAAACCCAGGTTTTCAACCCAGAAGGTTTCATTTTACCAAAAGTCAGTCTCAGATTTAGGCCAGCCAACCTAGTACAGCCTCAGCCTTCATCCACTCCAAGGCTTGGTGTGTGTTAGACACAGACAACCCAAAAACTCTTTTGAAACCAAGCCAATGTATCAAAGCATCGTCCCTGTGCATAGAAAGCAGCTCTTCCCCCTTCCCCTCCGGAGAGGGACTGTTCAGTGTTGAACCCAAGCATGTTTTGTTAATAACGCTAATTGCCTCCTGTCATCAAGCACACGGGGCTATTTTTGACTATTTCCTCAATTAAAAAAACCACGCCGAAGCCTCTAAAGAGACGAAGATCAGAACAGGCTCAATTTTCCATGCAAATAATCTGCCTCTGATCTTGACCCAGGATTTTCATTACAATCCGAGCCAGCGTGGGGCTGCCGTGGCTCTGAGCTGCCCTGCGGTCCCCAGCTGTCCCTCTTCCCGCGGGCTGTGTGCCTTTCATGCCCTGCTTGCGAGGGGATGTGTGCACCTGAGGTATTTTCCTTCTCTTCAACAATGTTTAGCTCTGTCCCCTTTTTCCTGTTTTGTGGGGTTTTTTTCTTCACATGTGATCCCACTTGCTGGATGCTGACAGGAACCAGATGAAAGGATGCCAGCCTTTTGGTATCAGTACTGGGCATCAAGCTGGATTTATGTGCTTGGGTTTTTGAGTACATGAAGTTGTGTGTTTATTTAACACTGTCGTGAGCACATCTGTGCAGCTTCCACACATCTCCAGTAATACCATCATCAAGCATTTAAAAAAACCAAAAAACAATCAACCCACCATCATCCCCTGGGATTCGAGAGGCTGAATTTTAAGAGAGGGGTGTTTGGGTTTTAAGTGTTTCATTCGTGATCCTTATGGCTTTCTGGGATACAGCCTGCTGTAATGTGATTAACAGTTGTTTTCTCTGGTGTGGAAGTACTGGAGCAACTTTCCAGCTACCTTAGTGGGGAAATCTTAACCATGTGCTTTGCAGATATCTTCTAACAGAAATGAAAAGGCAGTTGCACCCAAGTAACTATTCAGTGTAGACAAGTTCTGAGACTGGGGGAGGTGGGAAAGGAAGTTGTGCTTGAGATGGGCAAAGTGTCTTTTTAGGTTTTTCCTAAGTTGTGAGAGTGGAGTGACCGTTGTGATGATTGAAGCAAAATCCTGCATGAGTTGAAACACTGCATTTGGGAGAAATAATTCTTGCTTGAACCGGTGAATGTGTTTTAAGAATACCACCTGGTCTTGATTCATAAGATCCTAGTGATAGAGTTAGTCTGGTCGCTCATTCTTTTCCAGGCAGAAGCATGGATATATTACATTCATTGGGGCTATTTCAGCCTCCAGTTTTGGTTTACTGAGCTGCAAGACCCAATAGTTCTTTAGCTGATCCCCGGCCCTGGCGAGCAAGGTGACCTCATCACCTCAGGCTATGCTTGCTGTGCACAGAGCCACAGACGCTGCTACAGTGACTTCCCTCATCTGACTGAAAAGAGCAGCTCTTGGCTTTCATTCTCTAAGGCGACAACTTACATGAGGTTTTTCAGTTGTTCTTATTAGCCAAGTCAATGACAAAGAGATACCCTGACCACCTTCCTTTGAAGTTCATAAAGCTATTTTTATTTTAGGAAAAAAAATAAAATAGGCAAAATCCAAAGACCAATTGCAGCTTTCCAAGCTTGACTTCTACCTCTTAAATACATACCTTTAATTGGGTTGGCTCTTGCAACTGTCTAGCCCTGCCTTGCCTCCCTTAAAAGAAACTTTAACCTGCTATAATCTTTCTCTTATGCAGTAGTAATGAACCTGTCAAGTGGGAGAGGAGACAGGCCAAGCCCTGTCCCCCAGACTTGGGCTTCTGTTCCCATTAGAACGGTTCTCACGCTCTGGAATCACTCAAAGGCAGTGGCTAGCAGGATAGGGCTAATGGCAACTAACGTGTGAAGCCCACTACCAAATGCAGAGTTACTAATGGTCGATGTCAGGAAGTAATTCAGTTTGCTTTGATTTCTCTGAGTCATACACAGAAGAGGAATTTACTGTGTTCTGATCATCACTGCAGAGGCGTATTCTCCTCCCACAAGGAAAGCAAATTACAATTTGAAGGGAGAAATTGCTTGTCCTTCTGATGTCTCCCATACAGCCAGGCTGCACCTTTGTCTCACCCTTGGTGACTGGGTCGGGGAAAAAAATACACGTATGGAGAGGAGGTTCCTCTGTAGTGGAGAAGAGCTGGAAAGACAAAGCTCTGCAGAGACTTAATAGAAGTAATTTAATATTGTTCCCACTTCATCTGTATCCCTGAAACAACGATCAAAAAGAGTTAACATCCTCTTCTCCATCACGGTCTTGCTGTTTCCTCTCCTATTATCTACAGCTCTACAAGCCTTGCAAGGGATAGTTTACTGGAGAGCTGTACAGGCCAGCTTCAAATAAACTGGCTCAGGTTCTGAAAGCGTCCCCACTATGTCTGGACTTTGATGGCTAGAGTCTGTGTCACCTACAAAGAGAAATGTAGGATAGCTTCACTGGAGTGCAAGGAGTCACACTGCTGTACATCTTCTACCTACCACTGGTGCTCCTGATGGAATTCCACCCGTGCTGTCATAGCTTCTCCATGTGTAGAGACACCTTCTTAAATTTCTGTTGGTGTCTTAGCTTCCCAAGTAAATGTGCTAGTTAAAAATGTGGATTATGGTTAAGAACAAGAAGAGAATGTTATTTAAAAGAAATATGTGTGCCTGGGGCAGTCCAATCATTTCTTATCCCATCACATCTCATTTACAAAACCTGGGAGAAAGCAATTTTTCTGCATTGCTTTCATACTGTGGTCTCCAATCTGTGCCCTTTGTTCTAACCTGGCACCTTTGGCACCTTCCCCCAGCGCGGGTGACCCCCATGCGGCGAGGTTCTCCTGCGGGCTCTGGTGGGACCTTTGACCGAAGCCGTTCCTCTGCTTCTGGCTCACACTGGAGGTGGCACTTTCAGGAGTCCAGGCTGGTCTGGGACTCCCCTGAGAGTGAGTGTCAGGGCTCAGCTCACCCCAGGGCATTGCAGGGCTCTGCTCAGCTGGTGCCGCTCCCACGCTGCCTGCGCTGAGCTATTGACAGAGAGATCGTGGGTTAGAGCTTCTGCTCCTACCCAGCAGAGCCCTCCGCTCGCAGGTCGGAGCTGAATGTTCTACATGTCTTGGCCCTTAGTGAGTGACTCGTTACCTACGAAGTCTCACCCTGCTGAACGTTCACCTGCTTACTTGTTGGACAGATCCCTGGCTACTTTCCATCTCCTTTTTCCTGGAGGTTGCTGGATTCCAGTGACACACCAGGCTGTCATTTTGGACGCTGTAGTTCTTGTTACCAAGAAGCCAGTAAGTTTTCATTTTCCCTTTGCCCTGGAACAAGAAAAGGAGCTGTTTTCATGGGATACAAAGCAGAGCAAAGAACCCCTATGGCCAGGGCTGCTGCCTGTACCGCCTTTGTTCTCTCTCCCACACGTGGCTGCTGTCTGGGTGAAGATCTGTCATTTCTCTGCAGTTTGGGTGCTAATATTTCTTTCATTTCAGAGCCTGGTCACTGGCAGTGTTGCTAAGGGTTTCAGATCAGCCTTAAATGCACCCATGTCTCTCTGTCATGGAATCTTTACACTTCCACCCGTGTCCACGTGGTTCTGTGCTGGCACAGCTGTATTTCAAAGCACACACTAATGCTTTTTTTTTATCAGTTAGGAGGAGTAATGTGTAGCCATCTGCAACTGAACCAACAAAAGAACCTTGGGGTCATGGTTAAAAATTGCAAATTCACAAAAGAGCAATGGCCAAATCTATCATATCTCTCTCCCATCTCATTAAACGCCTTCACTGTTGCAAAGTTACAGAAAAGCTGTTGTTACCTTGACTTCAATTTCTCCTCTCAGCTCAATTT
>JAAGNO010024468.1:22057-32116 GCA_033439905.1 Ceryle rudis
TTAAACGCCTTCACTGTTGCAAAGTTACAGAAAAGCTGTTGTTACCTTGACTTCAATTTCTCCTCTCAGCTCAATTTCATACGCATTGTCTGTGAGAAGGGCGTCGTACGTCGCAGAACTGATGTGGATCTTCTGCGCTGGGATTCAGGACAGGGCATTAGAAATGAATGGTTCCCCTCTTCCCAGAGACCACACACCAGCCCTCCTGCGGCTACCAGCCTGGTGGTTCCACCTCCTCTTTGGGAAAACGTCAGGTGGAGGAGGAAGCACAGAGATGCCCTAAACATTGGCTGAGGACAGCGACACTGCACGCAGATGTCGGGTAAAACATAAAGCTGCTCAGCAGGTTAACTGACCTGCTGCCACGGCTGGGCAACATCTGCTCTGGGCATGGGGGCAACATCTGCACTGGCCGTATGGGCAACATCTGCACTGGCCATATGGGCAACAGCTTTGTACCCCAGTGAAAATAGTGGCGGCGAAGGCAGCCCTCTTCTGTGCAGCCATCGTGCTTCTACCTAATGCTGTTTTGTTCGAGTCCTTAATATCAAATAAAATTAGGGGGTTTCCTTTCACTGCAGTACCCAGGAGCCATAGAGTGCAGCCATGAGCCCGACCGGTGCGTGAGGGATGTGCAGGTGGTGCCCGAGCGTGTCACTTACGCAAGCTGGTGGACTCCATGCGCGAGGCTGTGTTTACAGTGTCCCCAAAAAGGCAGTAACGAGGCATTTTGTACCCCACAACTCCAGCTACACAGGGTCCTGAGACAACACAAGGCAGAGAACCCTCCAGTAAGAAACAAGGGGAAAAAGTGCAGGGAGATGCCAAATACAGACACCTTTTCTAGTCCCTCGGGGCCCTCAGAGAGGAGTGGGAACTGGGAATACTTGGTGCATCAATACTGGGTGTATCATACTGGCTGCACCGCATTTACCAGTGGAGAGAAGTCACGACTTGATTAGCTGTAGCTAACTGGTGCTGATATCAGGGGAAGGTGCACTTTGCCAACACTAAGTTGTTTCACAGCCCTTTCTGCGCTGGTGCAAGCAAAAAACATCTCACCCCACCCATTCCCACTGGAAGCGGGAGGAATACTCATCCCGAGGTCCCGCAGGGAGTCAATGGCTCATACAGAAACGCAGAATTCTTTTCTCCTTGCGCAACTAAACCACGGTCTCTTCTCTTTCAGCCCCTGTACCTGTGTGTATCCCAGCCCGCAGCTGCAGTCTGCCCGTCGGCGTGTGAGGGATCGGGACCTGACGAACGGCCGCCACCAGATCCAGGGACATTTTGGCAATCTCGTCGGCGTGTTTGGTGCCGTTCCTCTCTGGCAGGCCGCTCGCTACCATGTAGGCATCACCAATGGTTTCCACCTGATGGGAAGGCAGCACGTGTCACTCGGAGGGAGTCACGGAGCTTCTCTTTCACAAGGAGATCAGAATCAAATGTATCTCAGCAAATGTATCACTTGCCAAGCTGCGCTGCAATTCCCATGGAACGGTGGCTCAGGGATTTCGTGGCTTTTGGTCTATTTGACATTCACTAGGGAACAAAGTAAGAAAAATCTCGGCAGCTTCCAGATCCCTCACCTGCAGGTTTGTACTCACCTTGTAAACATCGTAAGACTCGATCCTGCTGTCAAAGCAGACGTACAGATTGTTGAGCATCTCAACAACTTGCAAGGGAGAGCAGGAGGCAGCGATGCTTGTGAACCCCACAATGTCTGAGAAGAAGATTGTCACCTGTTGCAGGGAGAAGGAAGGTGTGAATCTGAGGTCTCCAGGCAGCAGTGGCAGAACCTTTGAGGAGTTTGGGAATGTGTGAAATTCTGAGCAGAACGGGCTGCATGTAGAACCAGAACAGATATAATCCTAATTTAACAAGCTCTGGCTCTGAATTGTTCTCTAGTCCTTTGACAGATAAAATGATGCTTATCTACAAGTTTTATCATCTGCACTTCTCCAAATACCCGGTGCTAGGCGGGAGACTGAAATGCTTTGAATCTTGTGAGCAGCGATCCAGAGTTCTTAGAGAAGTAGGGCCTGATTTTTCTTTTAAAGTCATTTAATCTGTGGTAGAGATCAAAACTAGATATCTGATCAAGCTACAAAATAAGAACTCAACTGCTGTCTCTGCTCTTGTTGAATTGGGGAGTATTAACTGGATTTTGTTTCTCATGTGTGGTTAGCTTTGTTACAATCAAGTAATTTACAGAGGAACTCAGTTCTTAAAAAAATCAAATTATAAAAGAACAACAGAAGCCATAATAACTGAACTGAGGAAGTGAAAATCGTGTCATAGCTATTGCCAAAAAATTGTTTCTTCTCTGTGTCGCCTGAATTCTGTCAGTGTTTGAACTAAAATTGTTCTTTCATTTGTCTTTGGTAATACCAATTCATCCGGAAGAGCCACCTTTTCACTCCCTGCCATGCTTCAGCTACTTTTGATGTCATGACTATTGTGAATTATAATTAATGGTGCAATTACAGGTTGTTGTTTTGATAATGACACCTACAAATTAAATGCAAACACGTATTGTTGTGGCTCACAGCTGAGGTAACGGAGCGTCCAGAGGTAAAAGAGTGAATAGAATTGGAATTACTGTAGCGTGAGGATTTGGGCTGTGGGCTGTGCAGCACAGCTGCTAAATTCAGCCTCGACAGCAGTGTGAGGCAGAGCTGCAAATAAATGGGTGCCTGGCCAAGCTCTGCCCTTGATTTTATGTCGATGGGCTTCGTTACAGGTACACATTTGAGGCTACAAGATCATCCACCCCTTTTTGTCCTTCTCTAAGTCCCCTGTTCTCCTTTCAGTTACATTGATGGACTCACACTGGCAAGTACAGACAGGGATTTGTCCTACGCTGGTTTTTCTTTTTCAGGATTCTCCCCATTTTACAAGGAAGAAACTAATTTCTTGCTCCTGGGTGCTCGTGATCTACTGATGCTGGCTGGCTCTTGTGAGCAGGCTGTTAAACCCAAAGAAGACAGCTTGCCAATACAGGATATTTGACATCTAAAGCTACACCTCTGGAAATTTCAGCTCTTCATCCTTCCCCAGCTGCCCGAGTGCTTCCCGGCATATTGCACAGCTCTTTCCAAAACCCACTGTGAGTATTTGGCTTTCTGTCAACTATGGGTGCAAAACCAAGTTCCTCAAAACCATGGAGAGGTAGGTGCTGGTTTAGGTGAATGCTTTTCTCTCCCTGGTGACAGCATCCTTTCCATTTGCTAACCTGGTCATAGTTTTCTGCCTCAACTTTTTGGCATTTCCTTAGCTGCCTGGCCACAGATTTTGGCAGCATCTGGTGCAAGAGGTCCTCAGCTAGCTGCCGCTCCCTTTCCAAATCCTCTGTCTTCTCCTTGAGGTTCCTGGTGTAATTTTGTATCCAGTTTGTCATTTGCTTGAAGGACACCAGGATTATGGGGTAAATGAGGCAGGCTATCACGAGCAGACTGACCTTAAGGCTCATCGTGGACAGGATTTCTTTAGATTTCTTGGTGAGCTTTTCCTGCCCCTTCTGCAGGAGGCAACTCAGTGTGTAGTGCAGCCCCTTTGCCAAGGCTTCAATGGACACAGAGTCATCTGAGCCCAGGAATGGGATGGAAAAAGAGATTCCTTTATAATGGGTGAAATAAAGTGATAGGTTGACATTATCCATCCAGCACTGCTGCACGCTCTCTGACGAGAAGATGGCATAGTTCAGAACGGCAGAAAAGGGGTGCAGTGTAGCTGGAAAGCTTGTAGATGCTGGCACTGAGTGAGCTTTCAGCATGGCTTCTCTTAGCTGAAGGATGAGTTTGAATGCTACTACGTCTGCCCAGTCAGGATTGTACCTCATAGCTTTGAGGTCTTCAGGGGGACTCCTAAAACGCTCCAGCAGTTTGGAGATCACTCTGGATATCACCTGCCAGGCTTCAGTACCCCCTGTGCTATTTAATTTTTGTCTCATGTCAATGATGTAAAACCTACAGATGGAGATTTTCTCCTCCTTGCAGCGGCAGTTCTCACAGTGCAGTTCTGCTTCTCTTGCCTTACAGAGGGAGTCCAAATTCCCCAAGAGATGAGCATCGAATGATCTATTGCTGTCATCTGCTGCTGGGACCAGCCAGCTCTGCCTTTCTTCCTGCAGGAGATAGATGAGGTGAACAGCCCAAAGGTTTTCACAGGAGGAAAGCTCCTGCAGAGCTTTCCCTGTGGTCCTCCATATTTCCAAGCTGTTTCTCACATCGAAAGAAACGGCTCCGAGGAGGCTGCAGAAGGAGACCATGCATACTGTCAAAAGCCTGTGAACTGGTTTTCTACCACCAGCATTGGAGGGGGGAGAGTATCTAAAAAAAAAGGAAAAAAAAAAGAAAATTATGGAGGTGTCTGATACCTGGGGTGTTTCTTGCAGCTCCTGAAAACATAACTGAGGGGCAGCAGTGATTTTAGTGACACTTTGCAATTCAGCTTCGTTCTGAGACAAACCACAGGGAACGTGCATTAGCTGAATGACGTTGAAAGACACATTTTATTGCATTTTGTTCCACCTGACATTTTCTTTTAAATGAAAAGGTGTAGTAAAGAGGCTGTTCTCATGCCGCACTCAAGAGCTGCAAAAACACAAGCATGAAATCGTATGGGTTTTCTCTGACTATTGAAACTGATAAAATCATTTGCTGTAGGTTTTATTCTCTGTGGTACTTCTACCCCCATCTTAACGGGGACCGTGAAAACTCAGGTTCCTTACTCCAGGGATCACAAAATGGAACTGCTGAACGTTTGGGGTATTTTTAATCAAACTTCTAGAATTTGTTCCTAATAGGGATTTCCAGATGATGATTTGTGTTGATGTGCTCAAACGAGCCCAGATATTTCCTCGATATTGTCAAAGTATTTCAAAGGGAAAATGAAGCCAATTTCAGTTTTTAAAGGAGCATTTTTACCCTTTGAGCTTTACCTTTTCTTTTTCTGTCCTTCTCTTTCGCACTGTACATAATTGACATCCATGCTCCGTACAGCAAAATAACCTCCAACAATTCTCTTTTTCACAACTATTAATCAATCATTTACAGTCTTACATTATTGATACTCCTAAAAACAACTCAGGGTGTTATTCTGACGCTGGTGACTCCTGAACAACTGGCCCACCCTTATTTCCACTGGCACAGAACAAACCAGGAGACTGGGTTGCTCATCACTCCGTTCAGCTCAGATTTTAATTTCTTTTTTTCCTCCTTTTTATTTTTCTTTTCCTCTGCATACCAGAGGTGATTGAACAAACGCCTCCTCAGATACCCTGCTCTTTCACATAGGTGAAATTACATTTTTAATAGGATAAATAAAACCCCAAGGAAATCTGCTATTTCTCAGCAGAGGCTGATATTAGGCAAAGCAAATTCCTGCTGGACTCTCTGGAGCAGAATGGTGATCAGCGGTTGTAAAGTAAGGAAAGCAATAGAAGTACCATCCCCAAAGATGATAAACAGCCATGTTTGATCTTATTTAATACAGTTTATACTTAATAAATATATATATTTTTTCAATCTAAAGGTAACAGCTGCAAAATGCCTGAAAGGAACCGCAAGCCTAGAAAAATTCTTTTTTGAACCCAGTTGTCTTGCTGCTTGCCCAATGAACTTCCAATATTTTCCTTACTCTATCTACTGCTTTCCTTTGAGTCACTTCTCCTCTGTTTTTAATCAGCCATTTTACTTGAATCCACCTAAATATGTGCCGGGTGGGATAAGAAAACCACAGCAAAAAAGCCACCTTTATTTTATACTGCCTACCTTTCACTACAGTGAAAAAAAATATAAATAGAGGCTTTAATTTAGTACCCATCTAAGAGGTGGTGATTCAGCCTGTGCTTTGCAAAAATCCCCCGATTGGGTTCGGCGTGTTGGCCGATGGTGACCGTTCAGGGGTCTTCACCCAGCATCTGGATGATGAGCAATGGGGGCACGAAGGAGACAGATCTGTAGAGATGCTGCTGGGTTTTTTTACCCTTCTCCTTGCTGTGTCCCAAGATCACAGGGTGTTAAAAACCTCTCTAAGCATTTAGCAGCCCTCCTGCACTCACCTGCGTGGCCCCGCTCGCTCGTGTGCTGCCTTCCCACGGGGCATTGCCACTGCTTGCTGGGGGGGCTTGGGGGATCCAGGGTCCTGGCAGCTGCCTGCCCGCTGCCTTCAGTCTGCCCAGCGCCTCGTTTCCTCACCCCCTACCCTCGGAGCTCTTCCTCTGCCTCTTGGACTCTTCCCACTGCCCAGCCTCTTTTCAGGGGCCACATCATCCCCCAGCGGAGGGCAGCAAGCTCTGCGCCAAGGCAGGGGAAGGGCTGTTGAAGGTCTCCAGCGTTAGCACTAAATACGGGCTCTGGTCCTGGTGCTACACCCAAAAGAAGTGACAGTGACACGTGTTTTTCTTCCATCTTGCTCAAAATCATGTTTATTGTGGCATGGTTAGATACAATACTTGTGTTGTTAAAAGCATAATTTCCCAGCTCATTGTGATCAAAGGTGGTGTGATTATGATTCTGTTCAAACTGTTTTCCTTCCTGGCACCCGTCACCTCCTTCTCTTTGGCTTAGTTGTTTGCCATAACCTAGAAAAATGTAAAACAAGTGAAAGATCAGATCATGATACTCAGGAATTTGTGACTAGTATATGTTGCATCCAAGGTTCAGGATTTAAATAACTAAGGTTTTTGCTTCTCGGTCACTTTTTAGGTTAAAGTTTATATTAAATTAAGAAATACTTGACACGCCAGACTTGAGCAGCGTGTGCTGCCTTCTAGGATGCAGTTGCAACACTTCTGGAGCCATACCGGTCTTTATGACTATAAAATAGCTCTAGTATGAAGGGAGAACACAGCCCTAAAGGCTTCTTTAAATGTGAAAATAATCTGGTGAATTATTTCAGAAGAGGCTACTTTCTTTTTGCTGCAGACTGCTGCTGCTGTGCAGGTAAGGACTTGTCTCCTGTGGTTACTTGCAGGTAGCAAGTAGCATTTGAATGAAGAGTGATACAGTTCCCTGAGAAGGGGGCAGAAACCTCAGTCAGGGTGAAGCTCAGGAGAAGCAAAGTGCCTGTGTCCTCTAGAACTGACCTTCTGGATCCAGCTGTTGTAAGCAGAGACCCGTGTGAAGACAGAAGGCTTGTGATAATAGTTGCAGCCACGAGAAGAGCCGAAGCTGACGATACCGTGCACTTCCCACCGGCCGTCAGCACCTTGGCAGTTCAATGGGCCACCAGAGTCCCCCTGGGAGGAGAGAGGAGCACAGTTCATGGCAGTCACAGCCTGAATAGCTCCTCTTTGGGTATTTTTTTAAGCTTTCCTTCCCATCGGGCCGGTTTTGTATCTGGAAACCAAGCCCTAAGAGCCGTGTTCCCTGGACTCACGTTACAACTGGAGATGATTCCGTCCCCACCGGCACAAATCATGGTGGTTTTCACTGAGCTTCCCCACCAGCTAGGCTGGGAGCAAGTTGCATAATCCACCACCAGCAAACGGCCTTGCTGCAGTTTGTCTGGAAGAGGTCCATTTGCTGGGGGGAAAGAGAAACAACAGAGTCATGGTACCAGCTGGCACTGAAGAAAAAACTGTTAAGTTTCTCCCCGGGTCTGGGCACCGTCCCTCCAGGTAAGCAGCTCCATAGGAGCTGTATTAAAGGAGAAGCTGTGTGATCCATTCCTTAGCTCCCTTCTTTTAGAGATATATTTTAAAAAGGGCCTTAACTTACTAATAATTTGCACTCCATTTAAAAATGTCTCCTTGTTAGAGAAATAGAGGGCTGCTCTTTGTTCAGGAGGTTGCAATTTACTTATCACTCCCAGAGCTGCCTCTTCTGCTGAAGTCTCTGAGATTTTTCCTCACTTTCCATCCACTCCTTTACGTTATTCGGTGGGGGCTGTTAGGATTAGCAAACTCCTCGTTAACACTGGTGCTACAATAGCTTCTAGAAGCTTAGTACAGGGCCCTCTGGTGCATTATCAACCCCACTGCAAGCAAAAAAAAAAACCCAACAAAACAAACCAGCAAACCACTTGGAAGGCAGCGAAAAATCATTGTGTGTGTTCAAAGTGGGGCCTGATAACCGACCTCAGTGCACTGCGAGGGGCTCTCGAGCACTGGCAACAGCCTTTTTGCAATCAGTGTGAAAGGAGAAGGCAGCGCTGCCATCGTTGTGCCCTTCTGTCCCCGTCTGGGTACTCACTCTGCAGCCGTCCCCAGCCCGTCACGTAGCAGGCGGTGTCGGCGGCCAGGATGCTTTGGGCAGGGGGGAGGCAGGCCAGCTGAATGTGGTCACTTAAGGTGACGTGTTCGGGAAGCTTGATCAAAGCGATGTCATACCTGTGGCCAGACGGGGGGGAGGAGAAAGGGAAGGGGTGAAGGGGGTTGCAAACGGATGAAGACAGGGTAATATGACCATGTGGCAGGTGTGCAGCACTTGGCCTGTTGAGAAGAGGTGTGAGGAGCAAGGAGGCCAGTATGTAAGCGGTGCAGATTCCTCTACCCTCAAAGCAATGGGGAAATCCAGGGACTGAAAGGCTATTCCCTGCCGAACTGACCACTTTCCTGATGCAGCTTTCTGGAGGTTGTTTTTTATAGGTTCTTGTCACCAAACCCAAGCGTGCGGTTGGACTAACTATGAGAATGTGGAAACTGAGGGGATTTCTTTGCTAATGCCCTTAGGCTGCAGCAGGACAGTAAGTCCTTCAGCAGCAAAGGTACTAATACCCTGGAACAGTAATACTTTGTGTTCATGCCATTCGTAGGAGGGCTTCAGAGTGTTGTATCCATTCATTCAATCCCTTCCACGGTATGAAAGAAACCGTTGCAGAGAGCAGCTTCCCACCCACCCACAGACGTGCAAAATGGCATCTGAAAACACAGTTAATCAATCAGCAATTAATATCGAAAGGTCTTTATCTTGTCTTGAGGCGGGGGAGGTACTAACCAGAGACACAGCTCTCGTCTAGAAGGAAGCATTCAGAAGTACCACCGCAAGCTGTAAACATTTATCCATTCAGCTGCCACAGCTCAGGGTGGGTGGGATTCAGGCAGTCTGACTTTTTGCCCTGCATCTAATAACTGAAAAAACCCCCCTTGCCACCAGCTTACCCATGAGAAACATGCTGTGGATTCCACTTCTCATTGACAATGATCTTTTCTGGAAAAAGTGCGACTGATCCTTTTTCCGCAGCTGCGAGGTTGTATTTCCCAAGATATACTCGATATTCCCTAGAAGAACTGGGCAAGAAAAGGACTCAGTTATGCAGCTGCTGACTTGCCACATCTCTCTGCCACCTGAAGTGTTCAGGAAGAATACCCTTAGGAGTGGAATCTCACACCACACGTCTGATTTGTCTGGAGTGGAGCCAAGGTCTGACTGCTTTTCATCTCCAAGCCCTCCTGTCAGCTCTTGCTGAAGGCTTCATTAACAGACTCAAGATGCCTCTGACCTTTGCTCTGGGTCTGCTGCCAAACCAAAACGGGGTTGTCTTTGGGGGAGACAGTTTTGGTGATGCAAGGCCATGGCTCCTGGGTGACACTGCCCCATAATAGGAAGAGCTTCCTGAAAGTGATGGGAATATTCAAAGCATTTGTGATTAATTCTTCAGGATGTGAATTGATTAGTTGATCTGTGGATCTCACTGCCACGTATATATGTAATAGCAACCTGAAGACATAATGTTGTTTGTAGTTATTTACAGAAAATGAAGAGTATATAATTCAGGTAATTGTATGAGGTTTGGGGTTTTTTTCCCCCTCTACTTTGATTTTAAGAAAATGAAAAGGTCTCCTAACCTGTTAGTTATAATCAAAAGATACGAAGTGAAGGGGAAACCACCTCACTGTTGACAGCTCCCTGACAGGAGGTTGGAGCCGGGGGGGGTCGGGCTCTGCTCCCAAGGAACAAGGGACAGGACAAGAAGAAACAGCCTTAAGTTGCCGCAGGGGAGGTTTAGGTTGGAGCTGAGGAACAATTTCTTGCAGCCCCTTGAGGGTTGTCCAGGGCTGTGCCAGGCTGCCCAGGGCAGTGGTGGAGTCCCCGTGACCCCTGGAGGGGTTTC
>JAAGNO010024470.1:9722-23134 GCA_033439905.1 Ceryle rudis
AGCTCCGGGGCAGCCCGGTGTGGGGTGGAGGGGAGCTCCGGGGGAGCCCGCTGTGGGGTGGAGGTGAGCTCTGGGGCAGCCCGCTGTGGGGTGGAGGTGAGCTCTGGGGCAGCCCCCTGTGAGGCCACTGCCATTTGGGCCCCGCTTGTTTCTGGGAATGCACCAGCCCCCTCTGACTGGAGGTTAAGGCCCAGTCAGACCTGGAGCAAGCAGGGGAGCTTCCAGCTCTTCACCACCTCTGTGTGGTTGGAAGACAACAGAAAGCAGACAGATGAAAATTAAATGCGCTTATTTGGTGTTGTCCCACCTCTTTGCTGGCCACAGGATCATTAATTTGGCTTCAGGAGCACTTCTGGTTGGTTTTGACCTTTGAAAGGCTGTTAGGGGATGAAGGCGATTTTCCCCTTACTGTTGTAGAGTGAGAGCTGAGAACAGACTGGCGTGTTCTGGCGTGTTCTGGCGTGTTCTGGCGTGTTCTGGCGTGTTCTGGCGTGTTCTGGCGTGTTCTGGCGTGTTCTGGCAGCGTGCACTGTAGGTCTCCATTAACCTGCGCTGTAATGGGAGCAGATTCAGCACTCCCTTCTTCCAGCTCCTTGACAGGCTTGGCCCAGCTGTATCGTTCCTTGTGGCTGGCAGCAAGTTCAGTGTTTCTCCTGCCTGGCTGCTGGAAGCTGCACAGAGGAGACTTCTGGTAGAGTCATCCTGCTCTACTGACCTTCATCTAAAGCCTGGCTGAGACTTCAGAGCAGCTCTCTTCTCCTGAGGGATGAACCTTTGTGCCGTCTAGTTGCTTGCTATGATTATGGAGTGTCTTCAGTCAGTATCTAGTATGTCTGTTAACTCCTCTGGCATGGCCTCAATCCAAGAAACTTGACTGGGTAGATACCCAGTCCTTTAAGAGTGTGACTGGTACAGAAACAACCTGAATGTTTTCCTGAAAGTGCTTTCTAGGAAAATGTAGAAGGGATTGGATTGTTTTGTTTCCCAGGCATCGTGAGTGATCCCAAGCTCCTCAAATGCACTGTCCCCTTACAGGTGATGCCGAGACCCCTACAGCGTGTACCTGCTGAGGGTCTGTGCTCGGGTGTGTTTCCATGGTTCACCCTGAAGTGAGGAGGGCGGAGCCATCTCCCTCCCAGCTGTGTCCCTCTCTTGGAGGCCCCGTGTCCTGGGGTATCTTGTCATACTCTGACAGAGGGTCCTTTTGGCAAGTGAAGCCCTGGAGCAGACAGCTGGAGTCCTGCTGCTGCATAAGCTCTCCTTGACCCCAGACTTGCTGTGCCCCACAAATGCTGCTCCAGGGTTGTGCTATGTGATCACAGTTGGATTATTTCTGTCGGGTTGGTGCCTGTTCTGCAAAGACACTTAAGGTGAAAGGACTTGCTGGACTGAGCCCCGAGGAGCTGCCATGGTGTCAGTCTGTCCTGGGTAGCCATGTAGGGCTGAACTGGGAGAGGCAGCATTGTGGAGAGGCCGTTCCTCGCAGCTAAACCAGCTATGTTCTCAGCAATCCCTTTGAGCTAAACACGGCAAAGGCTGAGCTGGTGACTGCCCTGGAAAGGGCTCCATTGGAATATTGGCATTTCATTTGGAAGGGTAAGTTACTGTTACTGTGGATTTCATCCTACAGTTGGTCTCGGTGTTGGACAACTGGCATGGCAAGGAGTGGCTGCTTGAATGCAGTAATTCGTTCCAAGCCAAGTGTGGGGAGGTGGCCAAGTGGAGAAACAACTCCAGCCTTGGGCAGTCTTCAAAGGTTCTGGTTTGGCTGGGATTTTTTGCTAAGAGCTGGTGACACTCTACTCACCTTGGTGTGCGAGTGGGAGGGAGGTCAGGCCACCTCCAAACACTAGTGTGAGGTTGGCTCCTTACTCCCAGGAGCTATTTGGAAGGCCTGAGCTGGTTCTCTCTGGAACCATTTTGTCCTTGGTTGGGTGAGGAGGTCTCTCCAAGGAGCAGTTTGTTTAGCTTGTTCACTTCATCCTGCCCTTTCTGGAAGAACTTCTCGGCCTGTAGGTTTTGGAGTTGTCTTTGTGCTGTAATAGCTGCCTGAATGCTCGCACTTCAGGCAGGGGATGGGGGGGAGAAGTAGGTAGAGATGTGGCCAGCAACATTCCCAACACCTGCCTGCTTGCTGAAGCTGCTGATAATGTTCTCCAAAGGATTGGTAGCACAGCTTTTGGGTAGGATTGTGACTCTGAAGACCCCTAGCAAAAAGCCCTGTAATTTCTCTTCCAGAACTTCAGACTTGGTAAGCTCCTGACAGGAGAAGCAGGGCCCTTCCCACTGTAGCTGTTAAATTATTTTGGTGTGTGACTGTTTTCTGTCAAGAGTCCAGCAGATCCTGCATTTTCTCCATGGCACCACTTTACTGGTTAAGTTACTCTCTGACAAAAGACTTCTGTGCTTGCTTGGAGCAGGGGCTTTACAATCAAAAAACCTCCACAGACATTTGTGCTGCCTGCTATGAGTGCAGCTGCCCGAGACAGCCCCGTGGAACTGCTTTGTGTGCTGGGGGGAAGGCTGAACTGGGAGAGGCAGCATTGTGGAGAGGCCGTTCCTCGCAGCTAAACCAGCCACCACGGAAAGCCTGCTCGTGACGTGTGTTTACAAGTCTTTGAACTGAAGAATAGCTGGGGTTGTGTGTCCTTCAGCAGTCTCTCCCGGAGGCCCATCCAGCTCTGGCAGATCAAGTGAACACGGGTAGTCAGGATGGTCAGATAGCTGTGCTTCTGCAAGGAGTGACTTCTAAAAACACCTCGGGTAAACTGTCTCCTGCTGGAATAACTTCAAAACAGTCTGACTCGAGATCATTCTCATCACCTTCCTCAATCCACTCTAAATCAGTGGTGGTTACCTCCTTCCCACCCTGGCAGAGTTCCACTTACTGTCACGCAATGGGTCGGGAAGAGCTGAGAGCGCTGCTTCATCTCCTTGTTGGTGCTTCAGTGTTTACAGGTGGAGTCCTGGGAGGAAGCTCGATGGACTATTCTGCAGAACAACCCTAGGGTTTCTGAGTTGGATTTGGACAGTGTTTATTTTGTAGCTGGAGCTACGCAACTGGTGAGTTGAAAGGAGCAGAGAGAGGAGATCGCTCATTTGGAGACAAGGATAAATAGGAGCAAGGCGGGAAATGAAGCCAAGATGACTTCTGGCCTATAATGTCAAGGCAGGAAAACAAAGTAGCCTGTTCTGCAGTTGAGCAGGGTCCTGAAAGCAGCAGGGGATGCTCCAGTGACATTTAATGCTTTTACTGGAGACTGGGTTTTACTGTTAACCATCCTTGGAAGGCCAGGGAATTGTCATGTCAAATACTGAATTCAAAGCAGCAGGACAGAAAGGAGTAGGCCCTTAGAGTGTGTTGGCAGACAAAATGGCATGAGAACAGCATAACTAAGACAGTGTCTTTAGTTTTGTTGCCTAGAAACCGAATCTGTTAAATGGATGTGATAGGGCTCTTCGTTAGCCTCTCCCTTGCGTCCCTTCTCTAGTCTTAGATCTTCAAAGTGCCTTCATGGCAGGTTCTGCAGGCTGGAGGGCCCGATGAACGTGGGTGTGAGTGAACAGGTACTGCGTGCATGAATCCAGACCTGCCACCCAGACCTGTGGCTGGAAAGTGATGGTCTGGGCTCTTAACTGGAAAGATTACAGGGACTCTTCAGGTCTCTGAACCAGCAACTTGGTGCTTCAGAGCCTCCAGAAGAAACAAACTGAGCCGTAAAGAGGAAGACTTGTTGATGGCTTTGGAGCTATTTCGGTCACAGATATTAGAGCTTCAGATGTGCTTGGAGAAGACTCAGTTCGTCCTTGGGATTTGTTGTGCTCTTTCATTTCGGAGCTGGAGCCGGCCCAGTGGCTCCTTTGTCGGATGGCCTGCTCGGGTCCCAAAAGGAAGTATTCCAGAAAGTGCTGGGTTTACTCCGGATACCCCCCATGGGAGGACGGGAGAAGGGACCATTGTTCTGGAAATGCTTCTGATATTTGAAATACTTTGGGAATCAAAGCTAGGGATTGTCAGCCTCTGGGAGACCAGTGTGAGCAGCGTCACTGGACGTACGCTGCCGGTTCTCTGCGGGCCTCTCTGCTCGGCTAGGGAGAGAAGCTCAGCTTTGCCAGCACATAGGTTTGTTCATATGGGAGCCTTCAGAAATCCAAGCAATGCTAACAGCTATGCTTTCAAAAGCTTTCTAGTACCCTGCCCAAAATGATTAGAAGGCTGGAATATTTGCTTAATTGCCTGCTCTGACTCCAAGGACTTGCCTGCTCAGATCAGAGGGGTTTGCAGCGGTGCCTGTTCCGGTCGGTGCAGCAGGTAACCGCTGTCTGAGGTAATGCTAATGGAGAGGGAGCAGCCTGCTACAGCCTTTTCTGTGTTTGTTCATCTGATTATTTTTTGTTTTAATCTTCTAACTATGTTAAATTGTGAATTAGAATATGGAATAGTTCTTTACCATGCAAAACTTCTCCTGCGCCTCAGCAAACAGAAGTTTTCCCAGCAATTTTGACTTTGATTCTTCAGTATTAACATAATGTTGCCACATCTTGGTTTGTACATACTTAAGGGAGGAAATAGCTTCAATTGAATCTAACTATTAAAACCTCTTGATTGTAGCTTTGAAGATGTAAATCTTGGGCGCTGGCTGCCTGACAGCAAATGTCCGAATGGAAAGACGGTCTTGACTACGGGTTAGATCTTTTTCATAGGCTGGGTAAGCACAGGGAGGTGCAGGCTCAGCCTGCTGCCTTCCCCAGCTCCCTTGCGCAGAGGCTGTGCTGCATTGTTGTCTCCTCGGCTGCTGACACATGTGCTTTCTCCGGCCCTGTGGGTGCAGGGTGTGGTTTGTTTTTTAGCTTACAAAGAATTTCTAGTCATCTGGGTGTGGGGAGGGTTTTTCATAATGTTTTGGCTAAACCATCTCTGCCGCTCCAGGTGGCATTGCCAAATGCTCACCCCTGCCTAAAACAGCCGGGATCTCATCCTGTGAGCCGGTGAGAGTAGCAGATGCCAGCAATTCCCCGTCTGTTTCGGGTAAACCAAAAACCGTGATGAAAATCCTGGTGCGGAACGAAGTGATGGAGAAGTTAATTCTTCTCTTGCCTAGGGGTTTTTCTGCAGCAATGGTGGCAATTTCTAGATCTAGGTAGGCTAGAGAATTGCTGGCTGCTTCTGTTCTTGGGGATGAAGCAATCCCCTCGGAGCACTGGTTATCTGAGGGGGAGCTCGGCTATTGCTGACACCAGTGCAGCCCTGTTCCTGTTATCACAACCTCTGTTGACAAGCTGCTGGCTGCCATCAGCGTTTTCAGCACCCTCTTGGCCAGCTCTTCTGTGAACAATGTTTAAATGGTACACTTAAAATAATGGTAACCCATCCCCACTGCTCCTGTGACTGTCTGTTGGTGGGAACATGCCGATCTCGCCTCAGCAAATGCGTGGTTTTTTGCAAAACCTTCCTGCTGTTCGCCAAGCACCACAGACCAAACTAATGTCAGCGGGCTTGGTTTGCCCAAAAGCTTTAGGTGTGATTCTGCTATACTGGAGATCTTCGTTCTGCAGCTGTAAAAAAGTGCGATGGGCTGCTGGTGAGCTTAGGGGGTGGTCACTGAGCTGAAAGGGAGCTACGCGGGGAAGTACCGCAGACTAACTGTGCTCTTGGTACCATCCTGGATGGACAAATACCCCTTTCTGAGAGGACAAGCAGTTGGGTTGTTGCACTTGTTTTGCGCTCAAGATGCGGCTTGCTGCCTGTACGTTGAAAGCTGGCAGTGTGTCTCCTTTGACACGTGAGCAAATCCTTGGGAATGACTTGATTTCTGTCCTTGAGCGGTCAGCAGATTCTAAAATAGTGTTTGAGCTGTTGAGCTTTGACACGGACGAGAACAGACTTGGTTTACCAAGTGGTGCTGCGTGGCTTCTAGCCATATGGGTTTTTTTGACTGAGTGTGACTTTGAGGAGGTGTGTTCAGATTTCCTGGACTTCTGCAGTGGCAGAGAAGCGAGTTAAAGTGTCTGCATATGCCATCCTCTGAGTGATGCGGCGTCGCGTGAAGCGGAGCGATGGCAAATGGAAAGGGTATTTCACGCAGTGCAGAACTAGCCTGTGGAGCTTCTGCAGGATATTCTAGAAGATGGTAGCTTGGAGAAAAACTAAGAGGACTTGCCTAATTAAATGAGCTTTCCTAAACACTTTGAAGATTAACACTAATACCCTCAGTGCACTCAGAAGTGTCTACGTAGTGGATGAATGGAGGGTTCTCAGTCAGTCTTAGTGTCTCCTCTGAAGGCCTAACCCTGGTCCCTGGAGTTTACCACTTTGCAGAGGGGCAGCAGTGTGCCCTGGTGAGGAAAGGATCAGGGAAGGAGCCTGCGACCTGGTGGCACTGGCCGGTTCATGTCTGATCTACATTTATGCCCTAAATTCACGTGTGTTCTGTAATCCTGAACCAAATGTGCGGAAGGAGAGGAGTGCAGAGACTGGTCACTCTTGTGGGGCAGTAATATTGTGGCAGCCAGTTCAGTGCTTCCTTCACTGCCTCTCTGCATCTTACCCGTGGTGTTGGATGTCCTGTACAGTTCTTGCTCTTCACAAGGCCTTCCTAATACAGATACTTGGGGCTGGAGAGCCAAAGCTGGCCTGGACAAAAAGCTTCGGCGTGCAGTCGGCAGGAGCAGACTCCAGCCCCTTGGTGAAGGAGTCGTTTTAAGACTGCCACGGTATGTACTGGAAAGCAGGGAGGAGTGGGGCCTGCAACTAATGCTATTCCTGAAGAATACTCCGGAATGCAAATCTCGAGATATATTTAGTTGCTTTTTCTCTCTTGTTCTGCTGGCAGATCGGTCTTGTCTCTCATCTGCTGGCTGATGATGTTAGAGCGATGCCGAGTGCTGCTGCGGTGACAGCCAGTGCGTGGTCAGAGGCCAGTGGACAATCCCAGGGGCTGCTGGTGCTGCCAGTGGAGCTCTGTTTGCCACACCAGCCGAGGCTGCTGCAGGCCCGGCTCTGGCTCAGGAGGATGAAGTGAAGGATGCTTTGGTGCATCAGGATTAGCAGAAAGGGTTATTGCTCTCCTGTTGTGGCAGCATCTTTCAGTGCAGCTTATCTTGCTGTCTGAAGAGATCCTAGCTGCTGTGTGGTCACTAAGCTGTGGTCCGTCCACTACTGACGTGGTCCTCATACCTCCCTGTGCCCTGCGAGCATGGTGTGCTGAGCTGCTGCCCAGCTCTGCTGTGCTGGTGGGAGAGGCTGTGCCCTGGGTGGGCTCTGCAGAGTGGCATGTGAGCCTCACTTTCTCTTACCAGGTGTGAGATCTCACACGGGCTGCAGGGAAGTCCGTGTGGCCCGTCCTGATGGCAGGGACTGATGGAGACATCTGCTGTTTGGAAAACCTCTGCTTCTGGCAGGGATGGTTCAGAGCTCAGCCCCTTCCTGGCAACCCTCCGGAGAGGACTAGCCACTGTGTGGCCCAGACATGTAGGCAGGGTCTGGTCCAGGCTTCCCTGCCTTCTCCAGGGACAGTTAAAGCAGCAGCAGCAGCACAGGTTCCCTGCCACCCTTGTATGCCCAGAAAGGCTTTGGGCTTCTCCCAGCCAGCCCCTCCTCTGGCCAGGGACTCGCTTCCTCCCCTGTGCCCACCCTGCCTCATGCCTGGATCAGAGCCAGGGGGGTGAACAGCAGGATCCCGAGGTGAGGAAGGGGCTCGGTGGGAGCTGTCTGCGCAGCCACGTAGTGAACAGGCTGCTAGGTCTGCCATCCAGTGCAGGGGCTCCTTGGCACCGTTAATACCCCGGCTGGGTTTGTGTGCCCACTGTTCCTGCCTCCCCTGGACAAAGGCACCAGGTAGGGACGGTGTATCTGAGTGTGCCTTTAAAGCCAGGCTGGACCCCTGTCCCTGGGAGCTTTCCGCACATGCACAAACTGCCGTGGGGTTAGGACTATGCTGGCACTTCTCTGGTAGCCTCTGCACTCTGCTGCGTGGCTGGGGAACGGCTGTGAATGGTCATGGGCAGGAGGCAGCTTTGTCTTCAAGCCTGTCTGTGTAGGCTCATGGAAGTGGACTTGGCTGGTTTGGTGGCTCTGTAGCCCTGGTTGAGCTGGTGTAGCCCTGTCAGCAGGGTCTGCTGAGGCCGAGCAAGATCTGACAGCAGAAGGAATTGGCTGGTTGTCGTGTGCTCCTGCCCGGGGGCATGCTGCGGACCCTGCCATGATTGAATTCCTGGAGCAGGATCCTGGCCTCAGAGCATGGTCTTGGTGTAGACTGCAGGAGCATGGGTGAGGCGCAAAGACCCCGGGGCCCTGTGGTCTTCGATTCCCATTAGCCATGCTGCTCCACATCTCTTGGTATATTAAGCTAATTAAGCATTAGCCTGCATTAGTGAGGGTGGTGAAGGGGATAAGCACAACCTGACTCCTGGTACAGAGCAAAGGTGCGCTGAAGTGATGGACGACCTTCACTTCATCCCCTTGGTGGAAGAAAAGTGTGTGCCACCACTAAACGGGCAATGAGCTGGTGGGTGAGAGGCAGGAGACCCAGTCCCTGGAGATTGGGCACCCCCACCCCATCAGAGCTGCAGTTCTGCTTCTGCTGGCACCATGCTCACAGCTTTTCTCAGTGACTTCTTGAGACAGGACAGTTAGTTGGATGGATCTTGGTTCCCATTAATGAATTAACATCTTGGTGGGCAGAGGAGTGGAATGCTCTGTTAAGCTCCTGCCCTGTGCGAGCTGGGTTGGAGACCTGCCCGAGTCCCACGGGTGATTGACAGATAGACAGATAGACAGACAGCTTGCTGGATGTGTGTGGAGCAGGGTGGAGTTGCCTATCACTGCTCCAACTCGCTTTAAAACCTGTGCTGAAAATTACTTAGGAGAGGGTGGGGAGAAATTACAGTGTCTGTTCTAATCCAGATAGAATCCCCAGTAATAGTTGCTGCAGATGGGTTTGGGAGTGTCTGTGGCCGGCGTTCTCTGGAGCATCTGTTGTGTCCGTACCGCGAGGCTGGCTCTGCTGAGAGGGGGAGATGACCAGATTTGTCAGAAGGCCAGCAGTGCAAGATACCATATTTTTAAACCCCAGCATTCTTGGGTGGTGTCATCTGCTGCTTCATGCTGCTTGAATTCGTGACCTTCTGCAAGTAGCTTAAAGAAAAAGGCAAGCTGCCTTGCCTTCCCAGCGTATTAAGTGCTTGTTATAATTTCTCTGCTCAAACATTGCTGCCAAATCAGAGCATCTCCAAGAAGCTCAAATTTCTGCTACATTTTAAAATCCCAAACCTGTCATATAAAGAGAGGAGAGCCCTCTTAGCCTTTCCTTCACTGCTTAGATGTTTCTGCTCCTCCCTGAAGTATAGGGGACAGATTTCCAGCCAGAAGCAGCTGCTCCGTCTTGTGCAGTCTGGGGTGAGCAGCAGAGTCCTGTGTCCTGCCGCTCTTGCCCTCTTGCCTTGCGCAGTCCCCAGTCCGCCCAGCACGGTTGGTCAGTGCTGTTAATTAATGCCACAGTTCACCCTAAAGGCATCTCAGTCACGGGTGACCAGAGAGCACAAATGGTTCTACAGAGTATTTTGCTGCCTGAAAGCTGTTAGTCTAAAAACACATGGCTGATGATCAAGGAGAGCCCTTTTCTTCTGTACTTGCACGGAGAGGACGTGTCTTGGTAACGTTTGAGATGCTCTCTTGAGTTCGTGGGCCTGCAGCTGTGTCCAGCTGTTTTGTTTCAGTGGTGTGCAGGAACTCGCTGTACTTGGCAGCGGTCAAGCAAGCGCAGGTAGCAGATGAAATACTGTCCTGCCAGCACAGTCTGCAAGGGTGCTGTGACCAGGGTGGGTACTGAACCTGAACAGGAGCAACAGGTGACAAATCTTGAACAGCTCTGTGCTTGCTTGAGCAGCTCTTGCAAGTGGCTTCACAGTCGGGAAGCAGAGACCTATTTGCACAGGTCTTTGTTTAATACTGTGGCCCTTGCAAGCATGGAAGCGCACGCTTCTCTGGTGGGATTGTGGTGAAGCTTTAGGGTAAAGCCGGTGTTTCTCTTAAAGCAAAGAAGTTACTCTTCTGCGTCCTGCGGTGAAATGCCAAGTTGCTGAGATGTGGTCTGCAGACCCGGTAGAGGCTGTACCCACCGGAGTGGGTGTTGAGCATGGGTGTGGGTTGGATGGTGGGTGCTCCTGGAGGAAGCCAGTGCGGGAACAATGGTACTCATCAGTAAGGGCTTCTCCAATCTACCTGCTTATCTCACCGGTGGGTTGATGGTGTTCAAGTGCAAATAGCCACTTTGGGTCAGGAAAAGTGATGTGGGTACAACTCCAAGTGAAGTCTGGTCATCTTCTATAGCTGATGGTAGGAAGAGCTGCAGCTTGGGGTTTCAGGGTATGACCCCAAGCTGCTTCAGTGGGATTGATGAGCCTGCTGCCCCTCAGTCTCTGCTGCAGGCCCACCTTCCCATACTGTGGCCTCTCTTGTGCTCCCTGATGTTGCTGTGTAGCTCTGGCTTCTAGCTGGGAGTCCAGGGAGCTGACGTGAGGGGGTGCCCTGTTGCTTGTGGAGAGAGGTGGGGGCAGAGAGCTCAAGGCCTTGTAGTCTGTCCTGGAAACAAACGTCTGTTTTCAGTCGCTTGTACGGTGAGCGGATGAGGCCGTAGGCAGTGGTGTGGCAGTGATCCCCTGGTCCCAGCTGTGCCTTCAGCCGTGCCCAAGCAGGCTGCTGGGCTTACTGCTCTACTTGCTGAGCTGTGCTGAGGCCAAAAGCTGAGGATGAGTGGGGCAATAACAAGGGGAATGTAAAGTGGTGTTCCTCCCCACACCTCCTTCAGAACTACGTGAGGTGGTTTGGATGTCTGGAGCAGGAGCTGGGCTGTGGTGCGGCTGGGTTGGAGCAGAGCTGTCAGGCAGAGGTGCTGCTGCTGCCTGGGAGGAGCCCCTGGGGCTGACCTGACTTACTCCTGACTTACTCTGTGATCGTAAGGAAACAGCAGGTAGGGTGAGCAAAGCTGAGGGCTGTGGGGAGCTGGTGAAGTGCTATCAAGGCTCCTCTTGATTATCTGAGAGGCTCAGAAGGGCTTTGCCGGGCTGGTCGCTCCACAGGTCTCTAAGGGCACGTCCAGCCTCAGCGCAGCCGTGCCCGGCTTGGACTGGCAGGGGGACGAGCGGCTCGCTCCAGGATGCCACGGCTGTTGGGGGTTCAGGCAGCAGCTTGGTGGAGTGAGAACTGGCAGGAGAGTCCACATCCCATCCCTTGCTCCTCAGCTTAGTCATGGTCAGCATCATATCCCCCTGTTGGGCACCCATTTTCCTCTAGCCTTGAGGCGAGGTCTTTTCAAAGACCAGTGCCGTTAGGATTTGCGAGGGGAAGCTCCGAGGGACTGGTGTTTATTGCGTTTCCACCAACAGCCTCTTCACGCGAATGCAGTCACTTGGCTTCCTGGGCTTTTGGGGGTTGGTTTGTTTCTTTTAAAATTTCACCAGTGCTCTAGAGACAGTTGTTCTTCCAGAGCAAGAGTTGGGATCTTCATGTGGATTCTCCATCCTGTCTGGATGGAAATATTTTCCTGTGGACTAATCAAAACTGGGTAGGTTTCTTTCTGTGCCTCTGATGCAGGTGTCTTGACCTTCAATCTGCAGAAGACTCAAACAGCTTTTATACAGGCCAGACACAGATTGCGGGTGGCCTGTGATGCTGCGGCCGTGGCCATAAAGACCAGAAACATTTTGGTTTAGCAGGAAAACAAGGTGTGAAGTGATTGCAGTGAACCACAAAATCAATGAAGGTCTCTCTGTTGTCTTCAGTAGCAACTGTAACTGGGGATCATTTTTATTTGGACTCTACAGATCATCCTGCAGTTCATTTTAGTTTCAGCCGTGAAGTATTCTTCCGCTGATGAAAATCAGAGGTCAGGTCTCTTGGAATGTGGCTCCTCCAGTTCCCTTTGCTACTGAAAGCTGCCTCTAAATGCAGCTCCTATCCCTGAGACCCTGTGGCAAACACAAGCCCGAAGACATGTGACCCAAATCTCCGAGGGCATAATGGAACTGATGGTGGTTCTCATTTGCTGCAAGATTCTTGGGTTGTTTCCCAGATGAGCTTGTCTTGTAGAAGGAGAGATTATTTCAGGGCCTGTTGCTTTATGCATGAGGAAATGAGGTCATTTCTTCAGATCTTCCCATGGAGAAAGGGGGATGCATGGAGCAGGGAAGCGATAGCAGCCTGAGCCCCGCTGATTCCGTGGAGGCCACTCTGACTTCACAACGGATCGTGGCTTGGAGCTTAGATAATTGACCAAAAATAAGGATGACTTGAATAAGTCCTTGAAGTCACTGGAATGATTAGAAACCTCACCAGGCAGTGTTGCATCGGCTCCACAAGAAAATAACTGGGCACTTTGTGCTAGGTGCACGCTTGAGGGCAACTAGACGACATTTAGATCTAAACCAGATACCTTGGCTGTGATCTTGGCGGTGCTGCCAGGTACCGAGCGGGTAACCGCAGCCTGGTGGCGTTTGATCAGGTGCCTCTGAAGTCGATGCCGGATTTAATATTCCTTTATGACTCCTACACTTAGTCTTTCAAGAAGCAAACTCCCTGGTTCTCTTGTCAGGAGAGGATCACAGAGTGCCCAGCTGGTTTGGGGTCAGGAGGGCTCTCCAGGCTAAGGCTCTGCAAACACAGCTCTTCTGCCTGGGGCTGCTTCGGTGGGTATTGCCCACGCCCCTGAGAGCAGCAGGTAATGTCATGTGGAAGATGCCAGTTTGGAAGCCTGCTGCTTTCTAAAAATAATGATTCGAGGAAGGCTATAAACAGACTTCCCTCCCCCCAAAAATCAATCATCCTCAGCACAGTTGTGAATTCCAACAGCTTGCTTAAAGAAGCCTTAGAAGATCCTAGGGGTAGGAAGAGTCTAGTGCTGCAGAGCTGGAAGCTTAAGCAAAGCTTCCACATTTTCTTGTTCTTCTGCACCCTTTTGGAGTGTGGCTCGTGTCCAAGAGCAAGCATAGGTGATGGTGCTGCAGAGTAAGATGCGTACCTGCTCCAGTGCCCGTGCAGATTGTAGTTCCACGTTACAGCACAAGCTGATTTTAAAACAGAATGACTATGATCTGCAGTAACTCAGGAGCAGTGTCCTGGTTTGAGTGAGAACAGAACTCATTCTGTGATTTTTACTTCTCAGTTCTTCTGACTGCTCTTTCTGAAGTCAGCAGCCTGTTCTCCCAGGCAGCGTCTGCTCCCAGCAGGGAGAACACCCCACGGTTGCAGTCACTACCAAGGGTTGGGGTGCAGACCAAGGCCACCGCTGGATCTTGTGCACACTGGGGTGCAGAAAGTGAAAGGCGGCACCTGCAGGAAGGAGGGGACAGGGCAGGGGACCCCAAACTGACCAGCGAGGGATTGCATCCCACAGACGGCACAGTCGGGATAAAGC
>JAAGNO010024470.1:23234-37927 GCA_033439905.1 Ceryle rudis
CCCTGGGTGACCCTGCTCTGGCAGGGGGGTTGGACTCGATGATCCCCAGAGGTCCCTTCCAACCCCCACCATTCTATAATTCTATGAGAGGCGTTAGTGAAACTTCATTTCCTTGGGTGGCTTTGTCCTGTAGTTGTTAATTATTTTTAAACTACCCGTCATGTTGGGAGTTGAGTTGCTGTAGAGTTTTTTTTGCAGTTGTCAAAATGTCAGTTCTAATGAAAATCTCCACAGACCTGCTGTACCTAAGTGATTTAAGCCTTTAGGCTAAGCAGGCTGCTGATAGCATTTACAGATGAGTCAGAAAGGTTTGTCTGTGTCTCTTTTTAATATATTTTTGTTTAGTTGGAATATCTTCATCAAAATCGGTTGTCGCAAGTTGTTTTTTGTTCCTTTTTAAAGGCTAAGTTGCTGCCTGTCGGCTCACCACAGCTCTTTGGAATTCAGCATCTTACACAGCAGTCACACTGGGGGGGGGAAAGGAAGTGCCTGTGTAATAACAATAATTGAAAATTAATAGTAGATTAAATTAATACATAATTAGAAAACACTAATGCTCCCTGCGAACAAAGGCTGATTCCTATAGGAGCCTTATGAATTGAAGAGGAAAAGTATGTGACGCTTTCCCTGGGCACTGTCTATTCCAGCCTGCAGATCATTAAAGCAATTATAATTTCACAGAGGTTTGATCTGGAATTGATTTCTTTGTGATAATTCAATTTAGAGGCTTGCTTCCTCCAGGGTGGAAAATGACAGAAGATGAAGTGTATAAATCCTTAGCACTGTCCGCAGGCGTGCGTGAAGACTGGCACCCAGCCAGCGAGGGTTTGCTCTGAAGAATAGGCCTCCTTTGACCGCCTGGTTGGCGTGGGGACCTGAGTGCTTAATTAAGAAATGATCAATATCAGCATTGTGCCAGGGTGTGTTGTAATAGGGGCTGGGTGGGAGGTCTGTGGGGATGTATACTGAGTTTCCATCCCTTTGTCCTTGCTATGGAGCATATATCAAAAAAAATGAATAAATTCTTTGGTCATCTGTTCTACAACCCATAGGGAAACCTTGGATTCATGAGGATGTTCTACCACCCTGAGCCAAACTTGTTTTTTTCCAGCCTGTCAGCTGCTTTGGGTTCATCCTGATTAGCAAAAGCCAACTTAACTTCGTCTTAGCTGGACCGTTGGCCCTGATGATGCAGGCTTAGATTTACCCATAGGCAAGGTTGGTCTTCAGCTCCTCCAGAACAAGGACCATAACCTGGCTTCCTCTTGCTCATCATCTTGATGATGTTTCTTTTCTGGCTCTAGCAGGAGTTGTCTTTTCCTGGCTACCTTCAGTGGCCAGGGTAGGACAGACATGCTCTGCTACTCTTCCCTGGAGCAAGGAGTCAGGGTGGCTACACCACATGCCCTGCCTTCTTGGTGGAGACTCAGTGGCCAAAGCCATTTTAGCTGTGCTTAGAGGGCTCTGCAGAAGGACTGCTGGTCATAGTCTTCCACATGGAAGACTGCCAAGGTGGAGATGCCTGATATTTTCAGGAGGGACTCTTGTCCGTGGCAGTCCGCTCCAGGCCTGGCAGGCTGTCCTGAGGAGATGTGCACAGTGGAACAAGAGAAGCTGTGCAGAGAATTAAATGCTGCATCAGCCAGCCCGTGCTGGAGTGCCACGTGTGTGTGCACTGGCGGCTGTGCCACCCCAGCACGCTCCTGCCATAGTGATGCACCTACAGTCTGATCAGATAGACAGCGCATGTGTCTTATGGCTTAAGCTTTTGCTTGCCTCTTACCTCTACCATCTTTAGATCTTTACAGCTCTTGATGTAAAACCAAGATGTGTGTAGGATGCCTCTTGCCACCGGTGTGGAATCAACTGCTCTGTGGCTTGGAGGGGGATGGAGCAGGGGAGAGGGGCTGCCTCGATCTGCCGTCCCTGTGTGCTCTGCAGTAGCTGTGCTGGGTCACAGCAAGACGTGGTCTTGCCACTTTCCTCGGGGCAGAGCGGTAGACTTGCTGCTGCCCAGTCGCGATGGGCTTGTGAAGGCTTCTCTTTTTTTGCTAGCCAGACCTGGGTGTTGGGATAAAATGAGCAGAGAGCTGAGGAAGGGAGGAAAGAAAAAGAAACCAGAGGATGGCAAAATACACCAAGGCGTAGAGAATCCAATGCAGCAGGGAAAATTGGGACCTCATGAAAAGTAATGATAAAGTTTGCTAAGCAACTGCTGTGCTGCCTGCCTCCCCTCCCAGTCAGGCTGCACGAGTGGCTTGTGGGAAGTACCGCAGCCAGATGAAACTAGTACAGGCAGAAAGAAATATCCCCTTGTTAATTTGCTTTCTTCTTGGCCCAACACAACATTTAATTTTTATTTTGCAGCTTTGTGCACAAACACCCTTCACTTCCCTCCCTCTCTGAGGGAATCCTGGTGGAACAGCTCTTCGGGCTGGGGTTTTGTTCCCGTGTAGCAAATGGGTTTTGTCTAAGTTGTGACTTCAGCCGCTGTTCCATTTCAGGGTGCTTTTTAACTTTTTTTTCTTTTAATAAAAGGCACATCTTCAGAAGAAGGGAAAGAAATTAAGACACTTAGCTTTAATGGCATGCATTAGACTTGGCAGTGATAATAAGGCAATGTCAGGGAAAGATGAATCAAAAAAAAGTAAAAATCCATGATTTCAATCCAAGGTAGGCAGGAAGGGTTCATGGTTGGGTTACATAAAGCTTTTTCACAGTAGCGAGCACTTATTCAATGAGTGCATTTATTTTGATCTATCTTACCTCTGTATTTAGTGAGAGGGGAAAAAGCCGTCTCAGCTCTGCAAGACTTCTACCTTCCAGCGTTCTCCCGTGTCTGCTGTGGGAGCACAGAGCTGTGACATCCCTAGGAGGTCCCACCTGGTAGGTGCTAGTGATGTAGGGAGCTGGGGTGCTGCCCCACTCTTCAGGAGGTTCCCCCAGTGCAGGTCCTGGGAGGGCAGAAGACACTTCTGGACTTGGGGTGATACTCCAAGGGGAAGGGGCATCAGCCCCAGGTGAAGGGGGAAGCCATAAGAGAGGTTCTCCAGCACTCAAGCCCTGTCAGTAGGAGGTATTGCTACTCCCAGGTGCCAGATGAATGACAGAGGTGGCATGACACCACACGGGGCCCCGTCTCCTGACAGCTCCATGTCATGGTCCAGTGACCAGGCTTGGGGCTGTTTTGTTTGAGTCAGGCAAGTGCAGCGCATCCCAGTCATTAAGAAACCAAACAGGCTGAAGCAGCAGCGAGGAATTTGGATGGTTGAATGTCCTCTAATATAGAGGTAGAGCTGTTTCTCACATCTCTTCTTGATCCCATTGAAGGAGTATCCTTCCCCTTCACTTCATGGGCTGTAGCTGCAGAGCAGTGCAGAGCCCTGAGCTGCTGCTGGAGAAGGGTCTGATGAGCAGCGCCCTACCACTGTCTGCAGAGGGTTTCTGGAAAAGGGAATTTGTCTGGAGAGATTCTAATATTTCAATATCTGACATTTTGACAAGAACATCCAACATACTGAAAGGAGTACTCACAGAATAAAAACAAACTTGGAGAACTTGGTGGTTTCCACTGGAGTGTTGGGCTTTGTAGTACTGTTCTGGAACACTTTGCTGGGAATGTCAATAAAATAACACATAAAAATGGGGTTTATTTTGATGTTTTGAAATAGTTGTTCAAAAAAAACCAAACCTTTTTCACTTTCACATTTCTCACAGAAAAAAAAAAAAACCCAACATAATTAATTGCACATTTTCTTTCAGGAAAATTGAATCCATTTTCTTGAGGATCCATTCAGTTTAGTATAAAAACACCCTAGCTGCCAGGCGCTGCTGCATGCCAGGGTGGTGTGACTTTGTCTCTGATCTGCATTGTTCAGCTGCAGTTGTGACTTCTTGTTGGACAGAACCAGTGTCATCACTCGCTTTGTGTCTCCTGCTCTTTCCTAGGAAACAGCTTTACTGTTCCTGCAGCTTCCTCCTCACCTACCGATCTTTTTTTACTTCTGGGACATGCTTAATCTTACAAGAGGTTCCTTTAAAGAGAAGAGGTTAGCATGATGCAGCTAACTTTCCTTTCCATGGCTAAACATTTTGACTGTTCCTGGTGACTTGTGTGACAGCTGTTGGGGTCTGAACATGTGGAGCGAGGTCTACTGCTCTTGCTAGAGCTGCTGTCCCCTCTTCTGAGCAGTTACCCCTCAATAATGAAAAACTATTTCAGTTTTACTGATGTTCTAGTCCACTTTTCCTGTAGCTTTCCCTGTAAACTTTGTTTCACTCTTCCAGTGAAAATGGACAGAGTGGGACCATTTCTTTCTGCAGGTGAAAAGTGTCCAGAGAAGGATTTTGGTCAAATCCAGGTACAGTGCTGGTTTTAATGTACTGTGGTATCGGGCAATGGTAGCTCTGTGCTGCCCCTCCTGGGGTCAGGGGCTCGGTGTCTAAAAGGCCAGTCTCTTGTCAGTGGTGACCTTTGATAGGATGAGGGGCAATGGGCACAAACTGGAACCCACAAAGTTCCACCTCAACACAAAGAAAAACTTCTTCCCTGTGAGGGTGCCAGAGCCTGGCCCAGGCTGCCCAGAGAGGCTGTGGAGTCTCCTGCTCTGGAGCCTTTCCAGCCCCCCCTGGATCTGTTGCTGTGTGGGCTGCCCTGGGTGACCCTGCTCTGGCAGGGGGGTTGGACTCGATGATCTCCAGAGGTCCCTTCCAGCCCCCACCATTCTGTTTCTATGATTCCTCTGTCTTCAGCAGTGGCGTCCTGTAGGAGCAAGTGGTGGTGGTGGATGAGCTATTTCAGCAGTCACCCAAGAGGCCAATAAGCTGCACAGCCAGGGGAGTTCTCTGTGACGGGGCAAAGCCCTCGTAGCTGTGCCCACGTGAGGAATGCTGTACCTGTCTGGCTGTGCTCTGTGGCGTGTAGTCGAGATTCTGCTGTAAGGGCAGAGCAGGTCAACATCCGTAATAATCTTAAGTTTTAACTTGATCTACTCTACACTACACCGGAGGAGGCTTTTGTAGATGTCTAGCAGAGAGCGTGGAGGAGGGAGCAATCGTGCTGTGACCACTGCTGCAGCACCTCTGTGCCTCCCGCTGTGCCGGCAGCTTGCACATCTGCACGATGAACTAGATGCTGTAAAGCAACATCCCGGAGCAGAGGTCAGCTCTGGGGGGCAGTTCAGCATGTGCTTCCCCACATGGTGCCATCTAATCTGGTGTCTCTGAAAGGCATCCCGGTGGCAAGCTTGACTTGCTTGGAGATGCTGAACGCTTCTGAGCTGGTGCTGCTCGAGCATCTGCAGCAGGTCCTGCTGCTGCCCTCAGTGCAGGGGCCTCCCCCTGCTTGGGAGGGGTGATGAAGTGGGACTGCCTGGTGGGGTGTGGAGGCCACTGCTCTTTTAGTCATCCCGTAGTGATGACCCTGCTGTGCAGTTGCACGCCAGTTACATCGCGAGCGAGTGCTGGCTGAAGGGTGTGTGGAGCTGGCTTTTGACACGTTGCAACACTTGCATCTGACCTTTTAGAAAGTTATTGTAGGTGGTTTTTTAAGTTCCTGTCCCTGGCTGGAGACATGGCCCTGAGCTGTGGGCTCGGGCTGCCCTAACCAGTTTATGTGGCTTGGGCCAGCGCTGAGGGCTGATCGAGCTGAGAACTAACCCAGGCCCCAGACTAAGCCTGTCCCGCTTATTTTTCAGCGATGTGGTTCCCTGCTGCCAATCCCCCTCGCAGCCATGGTGGTGTAGGGCTGGGGTAAGCAGCCGGGATAGGTCCCACCCTTGGGGCCATCAGGATGCTGCTCAACTTGTGCTGGCCTTGGTGTACTGAGGGGCCAGGGGGACTGATGGGGGGGGCCTTCCTGAGCCCCTGTCCAGCTTCACACTGAAAGGCAGCTTGGTTGGTAGGTCCCTCACAGGCTCCTGAGTTCTCCTGTAGCAGTAGCACTGTTACAGTGCTGCCTGGCATCTTCGGGCATAGAAATGTGTCTGAAAAGAGAGATTTCCTCCTTCTCTGCAATCCCTCCCTTTTAGTCCCTTCTTTGAAGTGGACCTTTAGGTGTTAATACGATAGATCCCGGGGCGTGTGAGTATGGGCGCCTGCAGATGCTGCCGGGGAGGTGCGTGGTGTGGCCGCCTGGTTTCCCCACGGGAAGCACGGCCGGGCTCCCGGGGATGCTGGGCACCAGCTCTGGCCCCACTGGAGACTGAGGCAGCTGGGACACCCCTCCTGGGTGCCCCAGGAGGGTGGGCAGCCTCTGCTGCAGGCAGAGGGACCTGTCTGGGGAGGAAAAGGAGCTGCTGGGAGGCTCAGGTCACCTGAAATTTCCCCTACCTGTAGTCAGTTTGGGTCAGGTTGATTTGATACTCTTGTTAATTATGTTAAAATTATGCAGGGAACAGAAGACACCCTGGGATGGGCTGAGCCAGAATTGGTTTCATCTTGAAAGATGAAAACATCTGTCAAGTGCCCTGTTGTGAGCTCCCCAGGGCACGCAGGCAGTGCTGTGCTGTCGGGGGTGGAAGGCAATGTTGGGAAGCAGCGGGGACCTTTGCCTCGTGGTCCTCAAAGGATTCCTGAGAGGACCAGTCTCCAGACTGGTACCAGATTTGTTAACGTGCAGGTGGCTGCTTGGGAGGTGGGAATGGTGAAGTTAACGGTCTGTACTGAACCTGTGACTGTCAGCAGGTTTTGGCGAGGGTCTGTATGGGGCTGGACTGGGCAGTGCAGTGGGTGGTGGGAGCGTGCAATTTGAAGTGCAGAACTGTTTGAAGTCAGGGATTACGGGTTGGAGCAGGCAACCCAAGGGAACGACAGCCCCTGCAGGCACTGGAGCGCTGCTAGGGGAACAGAAGCTGGGTGTGGGTTTGTACAGCCCGTCTGTATTGCTGGTTGGGTGACGTGGGAGGTGTAGGGGTCTGTGCCGCTGGCTGTCAACATCGGCGTGTCAAGGGCTAGGGGAAAGGTGTGCGTGGAACGGGATGGTGTCTGGGGTTTCAGTCTGAAGGGCAGAACCCCTTTGCTGGAGAACAAGGACTGTGGATGGGCTGGAGCAGGGGACCGAGGAGACAGCCCTGTCACCACCAGAGCTTCCCACACCATTGTACAGTAGTGACTTGCCCAGGGACACCTGGTTTGTCTTTGACAGTGTGGGAAAGGGACTGCCCTGTGAATATGCCACGGTAACGACCTACCTCAGGTCCTACCTCAGGTCCTACCTCACCAAGGCCAGGAGCAGGGACCAGGGACCTGCTTCCTCTCAGTAGATAAGGTAGGATTCAGACAGGCTGACCTGGCACTCTCTGGTTCGGGGTGGTGATGGAGCTGAGCTGCTCACAGCCTGGAGCAGCAGATCTGCCTGCCCAGCCTGCGGGGCCCCCACCGAGATGTCAAGGCAGGAGAAGGGCCGTCCCTGCAGGCGCTGCCCGGGCAGCACAGGGTTACCCCAAAACCTGCAGCTCCCTTCCAGGGGAGTGGGGCTGTAGGGCTCAGTGCACCCACAGCCACACAGACCTACAAGCCCCCTGGGAAGAACCTGGCAGCAACACTGGTTTCCACTCCAGGAGCATACTCCTCCCAGGAGGTGAAATGGGTGGCTGGGCAGAGCTGCGCAAGGAGAGAGGATGGTGTGAGCCCCTCTGGTTATGCCCTGGAGCGGGGCAGTGTTCTCTGATAGAGCTGCTCTGCATGCCCATGAAGGGGCTCAGACAATAGCAGGAGGGGGACCTCAGATCATAGCCTGCTGAGCTACTCTCGGGTCCATCCCAGAGGCCATCAGCCCATCACAAGCCCATCTGCACAAACTGAGAGCAGGGATGAGCAGAGACACAGAAGGGGAGGTGGGACACCAAGCCAAGAGCCCCTGAGCACTGAACACCTTGTCCAGGCCCTCCTGGGGTTGTCCTAGCAGAGCCTCAGCCCTGGTGTCCAGGTGACACCCATTGCCATGAGGAGCAGCTCTCCAGGTCACCTTCAGACTAAGGAGGTTGCTGCTGGCGGGGGGGACACACGTTGTGGGCTGCAGGGGAAAAGCAGTTTGGGGTTGCACAGGACTTAATGGGATATGTAGGGGAGGAACCAAAGGCGGGATAGGAAAGGGGTTTGGGTTATTTGTGGAGGAACAGAAGCGGGGAATACATGGTAAGGGGATTAAAGGGTTCAGTTTTGTGGCGGCAGGGGACCGATCAGCGCGCTTGGCTGTCCGTACCCTGCCCAGGGCAGTCCTGGACAGCAGCTGGAGGAGGACTTTGATCTCAGGGGCTGGGAACTGGGCAGACCAAGTGCCAAAGCGCAGCTGCTGCAGGATCCACCGTGTCCATGGATTCATTCCTCATGGACTTCATTCCTGTCAAGCCAGAGACAGGAGCAGGATGAGGCCATTGCTTCGGTTTGCATGGGTGCTCCTCTGGGAACACATCTTCAGCCTCACTACTGGATGGGTCTGGGGACGTGGAGCAGCAGCAGCCTCGCCGCTGTTGGGCTGTGCCGCCCTGGTGATGTGTGTTCCTCTCGTGTAGCAGCTAGGTTTTTAAGGTGCTTCACAAACGTTTGTTCCTACCATCAGCATCTAACAAACTTCATGGCTTCTTTCCGTTTTTATAGGAAAGAACACCACCCTGGTCCAGAAATGAAACTGGTCAACTGACGGGACAAAGAGCTGAGACACTTGGCCGTACTAGGACACTAAAACTTAGGGTTTAGCCAAAGAAAATTTCCCCAGCGTGGAGGCTTACACCTGCCAAACCCCGTAGCATTCTTGGGAGGCTTTTCTATCCCTCTTCTCCATTTCCAGCCTTTCACCCATCATGGTATTCCTTTTGACTTCTTTTGCAAGCTAGCTCTGGCTCTGCCTTCGCTTCCCCTCATGCTTTGGTTTGGGTTACCCGGTGCCAGCTGCTGGCTGTAGGCTGTTTCTGCATTTCTACCTCCAGCTTCTGCTTGGAGGCTCCTCTTGGATGTTGTGACTGACCTGCTTTTTTCTTTCTCTTCTACTGTATCTCTCTCTCCCCAATCTGTCTTTTGCTTTCTCCATTCTTCCCACCTCCATTACTGCAGGTTCATCATGCCTAGTGGCATATAAAAAGACTCCACCTCCTGTCCCACCTCGGACCACATCAAAGCCGTTCATCTCTGTCACTGTGCAGAGCAGCACTGAATCGGCGCAGGACACCTACCTGGACAGCCAGGACCACAAGAGCGAGGTGACCAGCCAGTCGGGACTCAGCAATTCTTCAGACAGCTTGGACAGCACCAGGACACCCAGTGTGACGAGGGGGAGCGTCGTGACTCCAGCAAGAGACACTCCAGAGTTACCCCAGAAAAATGCAACTTTGAAAAGTGACAAAGGGACTCTGACTAGCGAAGAGCCTAAAGTGGAGAACATCCCCAAAAGAAAGCTGTCATCTATAGGAATACAAGTATGGAATAGTTTGTTCTCCTTTTTCCTAAGGAATGTCCTTAGCCCATCCACGTAGCGTGTGAGCGGGTGTGCAGCTGAACTCGCTTAGACTAGCCAGAGAACCCGACGGCCCGTGTCCCCAGGGGTGACATATGGCAGAAGCTTTCCCCAGCAGACCAGAAGGGACTAAGGTCTTTTAGTACAAAACTAAAATGTTTTGTAAAGCGGTGGGACGGTGTTAACTTGGGTGAGTTCCTCTCCAGAGGCCTTTTGCTGCTAGTCTGCCCGTGCTCTGTGCTGTGTATGACTCAGTGGGTCTCTGTCCATCACGGTTCTGGGGACAACTTTCTTCTGAGCTGTGGATATCCACGTAGTACAGGCTGCTGCAGTGCAAAGCGGTCCCGGGGCTGTAGGCAGGGGGGAGCAATTCCTTGCTGTCCACTCTTTCGAGCGGGTTGCTGCTTCTCTTGCTGAAAGCATTTAACTCTGGAAATCGGTGGAAATGAGCCGTTGGTGATACGGTCAAACGTGAAGCTGTTGCGTAGAGTGAAATCCATGCTTTAGTCAGCAAGACTGAAGTCGTCTGCACTCCTCTTGTGGACAGGTTTCCCAGTTAACAGCCGGCTGGCTGCTGCGAGTGCTGGTTCTGTCCCAAGTGCTGGTTCAGTGCTACAGGCTCTCGCCTGCAGCGAGGAGCTTGAGCGCTTGCCCAAGTGCAAATGCAGGACCTGGGCTCTCTGCGCACGCACGCCCGTGTTGGCTGAGTTCTCGCAGAATGGCGGGGCTTGGAAGGGACCTCCGAAGATCATCGAGCCCAACCCCCCTGCCAGAGCAGGACCAAAACTAGGGCAGATCACTCAGAAGTTCTCAGTTGGCTTTACAGTAAGGCTAGCTGGCCGGTTAGGTACCTGTGATAACAAACACTTTTCTGCAGGGCTAGTGGGGCAAAGCACGTGCTGAGAGTGCAGCAAGGTGAGAGAACTCGCACTGCAGGGGCTGACTGCCTTCCTCGCCTCTTCCCTTTCTGAGCTGGTCCCCAAACCACCCGCCCCGTGGCCTGGATTTCCTTCCTAAAGCCTCCCAAGCCTCTTGCCAGAGCCACGGAGGGTGTCAGTCCCTGGGAGAGAGGAACCTGGGCTTTGCTGTCAGTCTGAGTGTCCGATCACTGCCATCTCTTGGCCTTCGGCCGTGTCGGGTGCCCCACACACAGCGGCTCCCTCAAGGACACGCGGCCCTTTCCCAGCGCGCCAGAGCCAGGCAGGCAGCGGTGGATGGCGGAGCCGCCTGCTCCCCGGCAGGGTACGGTCCTGGTGCCCGAGCGGAGGCAAGGCAGACTCGAGCAGTGGCCCTGTGCCTCTCCTGGGACAGCCCTGGGTTGGCGTGTGGCGTCAGCGTGCTCCGTGTGTGTGCAGCGCTCCTGGTCTACTAATGTGAATTCCAGCAGCAAGTTCTTGTGTCTGTTTTTGTCTGTATTTTTTTTGTTTAATAAGGTTGACTGCCTTCAGCCAGTGGCAAAAGAGGAGCCTCCTCCACCAGCCACCAAATTCCAGTCCATCGGGGTACAGGTAGAGGACGAGTGGCGGTAAGTGAAAGACGCAAACTTTTGTAATTCCCTTTCGTTTAAATTGCGCTTCCCCGACTTTCGCTTAGACCTTCTCCCCTTCTTTGCTCCAATATGAGTGGTGTTGAATGGGGCCCGGCAAGAGCCCTTCCTCCACAGCACACACCCGCTGCAAAAAAAGCACTTGTTCTTTAAACAGCCAAATCGGTGGGAGTTCCAAATCTTAAAAAAATAAATAAATAAATCAAAAAGTACGAGGCGATTATAGACGTGCGCCAGTCCTCTCGTCTGAACGGCCGATTGCAGTAAGCAGGCAACCTTATAATTTTGTCTGTCTGAATGTGTGGTGTGTGTTCGTGTGTGAGGAGGGGCAGGGTGGGCAGGGTGAGGTTCATCTGCAGGCGTAACAAACAGACGCAGGCCGCTGCCGGCGTGTGAGCCCGGCCAGGCTGAGTTCTGATATTTCATGTTTGCTTTTGATCTCTCTAGAAACAGCCACTCTCGCAGCATGTCCTCCAAACAGGACACAGACTCTGACACACAGGAACCCAATAACTCTAGCTGTAAATCATCTGAGAGAAGCCCCGCTGAGTGCCCCCAACACAACAACTCCGTTGGTGTTGATGCTACTACCAGGCAACCAGCCAAGCCCTCGCAGATTAAGAGAAACCTCTCCTATGGAGAAAACAATGACCCAGCCCTGGAGCCTTCCTCTCTCCCTCCTCCCGACCCCTGGCTTGAGACGTCCTCCACCTCGCCATCAGAACCCACGCAGCCAGGAGCCTGCCGGCGGGACGGGTACTGGTTTCTGAAGCTGCTGCAGGCAGAAACAGAGCGGTTAGAAGGCTGGTGCCGCCAGATGGACCAGGAGACCAAAGAGAACAATCTCTCTGAAGAAGGTGGGTGTTGTCAGCTTCTGGACAGCAGACGGGGGCAGCCTCGCAGCTCCTCCCTGGAGGAGGTGGTGCAGCTGGGTATGGGATTGGCTTTCTGCAGTTAAATTGCAGATAGCCCACAGAGGTGGGCCAAGGAACACTTTGTCTAGGGAACGGCTACGGTAACTTCCTCTGCCAGGTGGGGTAAGAAGTAACGGTGCTGTAGCACGTCAGACTTGCAGGGGATGGTGCAGCTTCTGACTGTTCAAAACTACTGCTAAAAGCTGAAGCGGATTGGCTCCGGGGAGGCTGCGGGACCTTCCTCCCTGCCTAGCACATGGTGCTCGAGCAGGCGGGTGAAAGTTTAGTTGGCAGCGGGGCAGAACATACGTGACTTCTGAGCTTGTTTGATCAGCGGACATGTCTTCACAGCAAGGAGGAGGAGGTTTCTTACAGGAGAGCTTCGCTGATTTTGTGCTGAATACACCAAAGCACAGGGAATACAAGGCCGCTCGATATCCTTGGGTTCAGTCCCAGTTGGGCTTGTTCCATTATTTTCAAATGAATTGGCCAAACCTGTGCTTCTTGCAGTGAAAATCATGCCTGTGCTGCATACCGAGTGGGTGACGAGGCTGCAGAGGGCAGGAGCTTTGCTTTGAATCTGGTTGATTTCTTTTTTTAACACCTGAGAAAGGTGAACTAATGGTCAGGCTCAGCTGTAGCTCCCTGTCCCTGCTCGGGCTTGGGGGAGCTAATCTCTAACCCTGTTGCACTGAGATGCTGCCCTGGCTGCCAAGCTGGACTGGCCGTGCCAGGGCGCTCTCTGCCTCGGGATGCCCTTGTTTTGCCTGTGGCCAGAGCACTGTGGCAAGACAAGACACCAAGACCAAGGTGTCGTCGTATCTGTGACCTCTAAGAGCAACCTTCTGGTAGATTCTGTAACTGAGAACTGGGTGGGTGCAGCAAGAGCCCAGTTTACACTTGTCCCACCAAGAGCTATAAGCATCCAGAATGACTCAGGAGGTGCAGCAGCAGACCAGGGAGGAGAAGGGGACTGGGTTCATCCCTGCTCACAGTGCAGCTGCAGGCACCGTGGGTCTCTCAGATGTGCCTTCAGAAGGGAAAAGCCCACACGGTGTTGCTCCATTAATGAGCAGAGGAACATGACCATGCCCAGAGGCTTCTTTGAAAACCCACTAAGAGCAGCATAAAGTCCTGGGTATTAAAAGCCCTAGCGTGCCAGTTTTCTAATCCCTTCTGGTAAATGAACCTTGGAGACAGTTCTCTGCCCCTTGCTACCTTCACCTCATGCGTCAGTGGAAGGGCAGGTCCCAGCAGATCTGCTCACTGGGATTGTGCTGGTCATTCGCCTAACGGGCTGAAGGCAGTTTAAGATTCTTCCTGCCAGCTCCGATGTAATGTTCTCAGCCTGGCCTGCTTTTGACCTGCTCTAGAAGGAGCAAGAATAGATGGCAAGGGCAGATGTACAGTATAGTTTCGGTACATCTTCTTTCCCTGAGAGCAGTTAGTTCTTTGGAGATCTCCGAAACATTTTCTAATGAATCAAGAGCGTGTCTCTGCTCCACCAACACTTGAGTTCATGGCTGCATTTAACAGTCTATTCAATGAGGTCTTTTTCTTTGTGTGTGGTTTTTTTTTTTTTCCCCCAAAGTCTTAGGAAAAGTCCTGAGCGCAGTGGGCAGTGCGCAGTTACTAATGTCACAGAAGTTCCAGCAATTCCACGGCCTCTGTGAACAAAACTTGGTAAGTCTGGATCAATTTCTTCTGGGACTTGCGAGGGGGACGTACCTATTGCAACAGCACAGGAACGTGATCGGGCTGCTGTCGGTGTACAAAGAAAGCCAGTGCAGCTGTAGCCTACAACCTGACGACCGTGCCACGATGGGTGAGCGCTGGTTTAGAATGGCAGCCGAGCGGTGGGAGGCTGATGGCCTCAGCCTCTCCTCAACAGGCAGTTCTTGGGCTGTGCTCTGCTCAGGGATGAGTGTTCGCAGTTCCTTTCGGCGCTTATGTGAGCACAGAGGAATTTTCTTGACCTGCTGCTCAGGGTGTGCTGAATCCACCGAGGCTCTCTGTGGGACGGAGTTCTCCACTAGCCCTACTGCCGTGTGCTCTGGAAACCACCTCCTTCTTCCGACTACTTACGGGCTCTTTGAGGTGAACTACTGAGGTTTTGCCAAATAGGGGAAAGTGTTTGACAAGTCTGCTGTTCTTCAGCCACGCTTGCTTTGCGCGAGGATTATGTGGATTGTCCCCTGCTGGTCACACAGTGCTGCTTGAATCAGGGCTCACCACCCTTGCTGGGAGCTGAATGGGGTAACATGGCGATGGAGGGGAATCTTGTTCTGTGTTTTCCCCTCCAGCTGTATCGTGCTGTGGGTTTTGCAAACTTCCTCGGAGGTGAATTCCCCTTGATGTGCAAAAAAAAACCCTAGAGAAACTCGGGCAGGAGGAGGAGGGTGTGAAGTGCTGAGCATCCCCTTGTTGCTGATCTCTGGATTCGCAGCAGCGCTGTTGGCTGCCGGGCTTCCAGCGGCATTGTGCTGAGCTCTGCCCTCAGCACTTCGTGCCGAGTTGCTCGGACCCAGTCCCGTGCTTTCCTGAGATAGTCCCAGCCTACGATGGCAGTTCAGATGTCTCAGAACTGGGAAAATCCTGCTCTTGGAAGAAACTTAATCTGCTTAAGATTTTTCAACCTGGCTTTCAGCTTGTTCTGGGGGGCAAAGTAGCAAAGTAACTTTGCTTGTGTCAGGGCTTAAGGTCATGGTGGCCCCTTAGACCAATAACAGCCGCTCTCTGTTAACCCCCCTCCCTCCCCAAGGGGAAGAGAAAGGGAATAAAG
>JAAGNO010024471.1:6785-20207 GCA_033439905.1 Ceryle rudis
AACATCAAAAAACCCAAACCAAACCAAAACAAAAAAAACCACACACACACAAAACCAAAACAAAACACAACAAAACAAAACAAACCGAACCCAAACCAACCAACCAACAACAAAGAAACAAAAAAAAAGCCAAACCCAAATATAACATCTGGATCCTTTACTTCTGTTTAAAATATTTTTTTTGTTTCCAGACACTTACACAGAACAAACTGTAGAACAACAGCTATCTTCATTTTAATATTTCCTTCCAAAGTTGCTCTTAGATATATGTGCTTAGTGCTGCAACAGTATTTTTCTTCCACCCTCTAGTTCTCTTCTGTCTAATAGTAATTGAAAGGTCAGTGATTTCAAAAAACCTCCAACCTACAGGCTTGGTCTAAAATCTGAAGCTATGGGACTGTGTTTAGCTGTCAAAGGGAAGATGTGCAGTACATCCTTAAACATGCTGTATCTACAGTGCTTTATTCTGTAGTGATTTTGTGTTTTCTTTGGGACTCTTTTCCCTGTTCTGTCAACATGTATGTAAAGAGCCAGCTTTATATTGTTTTGTCAATCAAATGAAAATTAATACTGAAAAGGAAAAATATTATTTGTTCTATTGGGCTGTTGTTTTTTTTTTTTTTTTTTTAAATCTCTCTCTCCATCACTGTGTTGCACTAATAGTGGTAACCACCTCTAGAAGGTTATGATATCTGAGGGTTCATAGGGATTGCTTTCTAAATACTAGCCAGAGCTTGCACCACCATCCCTTTCTGTGCATCTGCACTGCTTGGGCATATGCCTTTGTTCAGACACAAGCTTTAGGCAGACTTTGGGACACATTTTGACAAAAACAGCCACGATTCTGTGTTGAGCTTACATGTCCCCAGTATGCAGATAGGTTGAATGTTGCCTCATCTACAGCCATCTAGCTTGCAATATTGACACACCTTTCAGAGCTCTCACAGATGCTGCCAGTGACATGCAGACTAGCTTATTCCCAAAAGAGTCCTAATATTGCAGTGTAAATTTATCTCCAAAAACTTCTGAAGAGGACTATCTAGTCACGATCACATGGTTAACATAGATGCAGACACTGCCTTGCACTCCAGAAGCTTGCTACCAAATTGCATTCTTCAGAGGTCTGGGTCAGGTTCTCAGCATGCAGAGAGCATGTGCTACATGCTCTGCTACTTCTCTGTGCCTTAGGTTCTCTTCCTCTGCAGTTCACTATCCTGTAACAGCACTGCCAAACATAATGTCTAAGCCCGTGCTTGTCTTTCGAGCAGTTTTGCAACTTCCCCATCCAAGTACATGCCAAGGGTATGCCGGTGTTAGGGAAACTAAATGTTCTGACTTCTGCAACTGTGAATATGTGACATAGGAAAAAGTCAATGTGAAATTTCACCAAAAGAATAAGTTCTACCAACACTGCACTAAAGAAGAAGCAGACAAAAACTCTGATGATGTTTCCTTTGGACAGAAATGCCATGTCTGGCATACACCAGGAATAGAAAGAGAGCTGGTGATGCATAAACTAGACAACTTTATTCTTACTGGCTTCTGTTTCCTGTGACTGTAAAGACTCCTAGGGAATATTATCAAGGTCATTAACAGTAGTGTAGCTGTCATTTTCCACTGACTTTTGTGAGAGAAAAGCTTTTAGAAATTTTCTACTCAAGTTGTCTTTACACTGCTTTCACAAAGTGAATGTGCACGGACCTGACTGATTTTAGCAAGAGATAGCTAAAACCAGAACAGCTAAAAGCCTTGGAAAAACTAAACATTAGATACTGTGTCCAGTCCTAGGGAAAACAAACAAACCAACAAAACTATTAAGAAGTTCAAAATTCCGGTGTGAGTTTACAAGACCAAACACACTCACTACATTCTCCATTTTATACATTATACATAGAAATTATTAGTTGTGATCCCTTTATATTATGTATGCATGCTAATGCAAAAATAATAATCTCTTATGTTCTCTGCAACTGAGTCTACCACTCTTCAACATTCATGTTATTGACATCAAGAACAGTATCCTCATTCTTATTTGGTTGCATTTTAAAACAATGCTTGCATGAGTTTCTGTAATTACTTACAAGAGCAATGTATGTGAGATTTGGGGTTCTCATTTATTAAAAAAAGGGAGATGAACCCAAGCTTCAGGCAATAAAATTGAAAATTCATAGTAGGTAAAAAGGTGTCTGCCCATGTGGATGGGTTTGAAAAAGCAAGGAAGCCAGAAGGACACCACAAAGGGAGAGAACCTTGTTTCTCTTAAGTTGAAAATGCAAACACCTCTCTCAGCAACTGAACCAGTGTCTGAACAAAGGCATATGCCCAGGCAGAACTTTAAGGAGCAAACACAGACCTAGACCACCCTGACATCAAGTAATTGCTTCAAAATTAACTCATGGGTTACAAAGGAGTACATTTTCAAAACAGGAAGGCAGGTGTACTGCTTTACTTCAAATTATCCATCTCCAAGACTAAAAAGCATCTATATTCTTTTTATGCACTCTTACTACTTGGGAGACAAACAATAGGTGTTAAAATCTGCAAATTCTCTTTGCCAAATACTCAATATTGGGGCATGAACCTGGAAAATCTAGGAAAAGTAAATAATTGAATACAAAATAAATAATTTTAAACCAAAAACCGAACAAATGGTGATTCCCAGCTATTTCTGCTGCCAAGCCCTATTTGTGGAAACTGGTTGTGCTTCCCTGAATTCAGTTCCTTACCTCTCTCCCTTGATACTTTGTGCACTATTCTACTCTTACAACATTGAAATTGAGTGCCTGCAGATAACTCTTTCAGTGTCTGACTTTCTGGCTCCAGGGTAAGACATCAGGTGAGGTATTTGTTGCCTTCCACACTGCAGGACCTAAGTGCCGCTGAATATAACTGAAACAGCTGCAACTCCCACCAGACAGTTACTATGACACGGTGAGTATGGCATCTTCAGTCATGCCTCATCCTGTTTTCTGAATGGTAAAATGGTATTTCTACTTATTCTGAATCCAGTCTGAAACCTTATGTTGTGCCCTGAATTCAATTATTGACATGACAATGTTAGAACTAATACAATTGATGATCTTCCCATTTCAGAAAATAATACAGATCTTAGCACTAACCGTTCCAGGGTTATGGGTTTGAGTCATGTATGGGACAATCTGCTGCTTTTTTCCACCACTCCTCTCTGGACATGTAGGAAAGTCCTGGAAGTGGACAGAGCCCTGCTCCTCAGGGCTGTTTCTTCCAGTCCTTCTCTGCTAGGAAGTCCATACTCTTAGAAAAGCCCTGTTAGTTAAAAAACCAAGTAAATAAACAACAAACCCAGTGCTGGTTTTGAAAGAAAAAGATTGCTTTTACATTTTATAGACATTTCAGTGCAGTGCTTGTGTTCGACATCTTTTGAGAATATCTGCTGGGACTGTCACAGAAGGAATGATAACTTGTAAATCATTTTTTGGCCTGTGGGACTGAACTGTGCTGGGAGGACAATAGGTGTCTGAAACAGTGGAGCTATATTATCCATCTCAGTAAATCCTAGGCTTTATAGCTATTTCTGCTTCTAGATTCTGGAGTACAGGGTTGTCTCAGCAGTACAATCCATTGATCAATACAAATGTTTCTACAACCACAGGACCAACCTTTCTTGTCATTGGAGACCGATGAGGATCTCAACTGTTCAACACTAATTACTTTAAGTTACAGGGAGCTGATGTTAAATGCTTACTTTCAGTCAAAGAGCTTATCCAATTGGAAATCCATGCAGGCACATTCTGCAGAAAGGCTGAAGCTGTCAGTATTCAACAAGGAGAAAAGTAATGCCATCAGATCAAATCAAAATGATAATTGTATTAAACTACTTTTAGATGTATAAAAGACTTTTCCATGACATACTGAAGTGACAATGAAGTTTGAAAAAAGTTATATTTGCTTAGCTAATATGTCTCTTCAGCAAGCACCTTTGATATCTCACTCTCGATTCATCACAGAAAAGGGAGCATTATTAACTGAATGGGCTGCTAAAGAAATACTACTCTTCATTTGGGAAGGTCCCTGGAGTGCTACAGTCTGACTAGGAAAGAATGACTGCAGAAACTGCTACAGCTAAGATGGTAAGCCAAAGAAAGCTTTCCAAAAAGTCACCATGTTAAATGACATCACCAGATTGACACTCTACATTGAGATTGAAATCACAAACCATATCCGGAGTAACAGTTAGGGCCAGAGATTATAAACTTTCCTCTTTTTCTTTTCTTTTTTTTTATTTTTTTTTTTTCTTTTTTCATTCCTCTGTGGAGCTGACCTTGATTACTGTCAAGATTCATAAGCAAAACGTGTAACCATCTCTAAAAAATAAGGCATAAAATACTTTAATAGTATGCATCATCAATCATTTCATGGACCGCTACTGCCATCGTGTGTTGATAAATAATAACAATTAATATAATTCTGAAGCCTAACATTAAGGGTAGATTTGACTTCTCTTTGTTTGGTAAACTTAATCCTGTGCACAATTTTTCCATTTCATCTTTAATGAAAGCTGAAGAAATGGGAAACTTTTTCAAAAGAAAAACAAGGGAACATCGTGGGACTGTGGATTTGAGTTTTTTAAAAATCAGCCTAGAAAATAAAAAGAGGTAAAAATAATCCTTTTTGTATGAAATATTGAAAAGACTTTATATTTTAAAAAATATTTTACTATTTTTACTATTTTGTATTTAAATAGACTAGAAATGCTATCAGAGCAATCAGAAAAAAATACATGTTCTAAACTTGTGAAAAAAACCCTACTCCAGAAATTTATCTTTTAGAGATAGAATACCTGTATTCTGCTCAAGTACACATGTCTGTCAAGGATTAGGGTCAGAGCCATCCACTAGACCTGTAACAGACGCTCTCTTTTAACCCCTCTCCCTTCCCAAAGGGAAAGATATAGGGAATATGCGGGACAGACTTAGTGATTAGAAAAGGAAACTATAACAGCTTTAATGAAAAATAATAATAAAATGGAATATATACAAAACCAGTATCAAACCCAATGCGCCCTTATGGCAATTTTGTTACCATCACCACAGATGCTGTGGAGCAAGTAAGGTGCAAGTCCCAGATTGGACTCAGTGGTAGATGGCAACCAGATTCAGGAACTGTGGGATAATGGCCTATTTTACTGTGAGTCAGGAATACAGCTTCAGCAGAAAGGTTGAGATGCTTATGACATATTTACATTTCTTTAATACTTAATGTAGAATACTGTGGCCATGTAGAAATGTGGATCTATTTTTTTCCCTTTGGGTTCTTTTCTCCAACTAATTGTTTAAAAATCCCAAATGCTCTTACTGAAGTTTACCTTTGAATCTCATAATGCTTTAATACTTTTTGCTTTTCCTCATTCATTTTCCTCTGCTTCACTGTTCGGTAGTAGAAATCCTCTCAAAACATTAGAGCTTGAACATTTAGCAGTATGCAAATCTCTCATTTGGCAAAAATCCTCATTTTTAGATCCCATATCTTGACATAGCCCATGAGATTATATCATGGACTGTAATAGGATAGAGTGGTGTAGAGAGACAAGTAAAGCAAAAAGGAAAGGTTTAATATGCCATAAACTAACTAGTAGAAACTGCTACTTCCTATTAGACTTCACAAACCCTTCATTGAAAACCATATTACTAAATTTATTCCTAAATCAGTGTGATTTGGTTTCTAGTGTCTATAAGAATGATTTGAAACTTTGCTAATCACGAAGAAAACAATCTGAGTAAGTGTAAGGTTTATAGCCTTATTATATTATCCCCTTTTGGTATATTTCTGCCTTTGAAAGGCAATAAAAGCTTGGGAAACCTATTAGGCTTATCAAAAGGGATTTAGATCAATTGAAGCTTTGGACAATTATTAATGGGACAAAATCTAACAATCTGAAATGCCAGATTCTGCACCTAGGAGACAATCATGCTGGGCACTAGTATAATTTGGGAGAGGAGTAGCTGGAGAGCAGCACTGCAGAAAAGGACCAGGGTGGGTTGGGTGGCAGCAGGCTCAACAGGAGTCAGCAGTGTGCCCTGGCAGCCAAGAGGGCAAACTGCAGCATCCTGGGGACATCAAGCACAGAACAACAAACCAGTCAAGAGGGGTGATTATTCTGCTGTGTTTAGCACTGGTGCAGGCTCACCCTGAGTACTGTTTAGAGTTCTGGACCTCACAATTTAAGAAGGATGTGAGGGTCCTTGAATACGTCCAGAGGAGGGCAACAAAGCTGGTAAAAGGGTTGGAAGGAATTTCCTATAAGGAACAACTTTGGACTTGTCTAGTTCAGAGAAAAGGAGGCTGAGGAGTGACCTCATTTCTTTCTACAGCTTCTTGAGGAGCAGTGAAGAAGGGGGTGCTTATCTCTTCTTCCTGGTATCCAGTGGTAGAACGTATGTGAATGGTGCAAAGCTGTGACAGTGAAGGTTTAGACTGGACATTTGGAAGCATGAATGAGTGGTGAAACAGCAGAACAAACTTCCTAGAGAGGTGGTTGATGCCTTAAGACTGCAGTGTTTAAGAGGTAAATATCCTTAATAATATGCTTTAACTTTTCACCAACTCTGAATTGGTCAGGCAGTTGAACTAGATGATCATTGCAGGTTCCTTCCTATTAAAAACATTCTATTTTTCTATTGCATTCTATTCTATTCTAGGATGGAAAGTTAACAAGAACTGCAGTGTCACAAGACCAGAAGAGAGAGCTCCCTCAAAAGCATTTCCAGTCTGGTTCTGAAGTATTTCACATTCTCATTAAGAATGTTTCCATTCAAATCTTAATTATTTTTCAATTTTAAGATAAAGATAATTTCTTTTCTTTTAGGCATAAGGAGAGATTTGCCAGGGTTTTTTGGGGGTTTGTTGTTTTTTTTTTTTTCCAAGTGACTTTTTCTATCAAGATGATTTCTAAGATTGCCTGAAAATATAGGAGGGAAATATTTTTCTTCTTTCTCTCTCTTAATTAACTTTTAGTTATATCTAAAAGTGAATCTGTCTGGAGAAATGCTTTGGCAAAATTACAAGTGATTCAAATATTGACATTTTAGTCAAACTGAGTATTAATCTATTAATCTAGTCTGTACTGTGTTCCTGGGATATTTATTTTGAAGCATATTTCGGTTCCAATGTGCTGAAAAATACTTGGTTTATAAAAAATGACATAAGAAAACTGTCTGACAAGAGAAATCTATAGATTTTGTTCTGTAAGAAGTTATAGCTGTTATGAAGCTTAGAGTAAGCATATTAGGTACCAGGTTCTGCTAAAATGAATAGTGATGAAGCAGAATGCTAATTTAATTACTTATTATATCATCACTGACTTCATTTTGAAGATTAACAGAAGTACAAACTCCCATACTGGGGAGAGCAGCTGTATGTTTGGTTTTTTTAACTCTTTTTCTACTTACATAGACCAATAGTATTAAATGATCACGGTTTAGCAAACAGTTCATAATGTTACTATAGAATAATGGAATTTAAATTTCAAGCAATATGAATCAGAAAAAGGAGAAAAGATAAATTTGGGCTTCTTTCCTTAATAGTTATTTGCTCATTGAAATAACAGTGCCCTATGAAGTCTGAATTACTTAATCCTTTTCTTGGTTTTGTTACTGTGCTAGAAAAGAGTGCAATAAATTAAAATTAGTACAAAATATTTATAGTCTACTACACAGTTGAACTAGTCTGATTTATTACAGCATATTTTCCTCATTCACAGTCTACAAGTTGCGTGTCATCTTCTGGAGTTCAATGGTGTATCGCTGACACTGTCTTGCTCAGGAACCACTATGCAGAAAACTCTTTTAAATGATCCTGAATATAAGCTCAGTTATAAAGTTGAAATGCTTTTCTTCAGAATTAATTCTGCCATTATTTGTATGTATAAAAAAAATATTTAAGTTTTTCTAATCTGGCAATAAAACTTTTTACATCCAAAGTTTTGAATATCTGATTGTTTCATCTATTTCATCTGCTTTTGTGATATAATTAGGAAAAGCAACTCTGTGGTACTGCTTGATAATATGGCAGAGCACAGTTAAAATATTGAATTCAGTTCAAAATGCTTCTGGGAAAAAAAGCTTATTGCACTTCTAACAGTTTTGTCTTTTGACAAAAGAAACTACAGTTGTTAGATGAGTGCTGCTCATGAATACCATTTTATCTCAAGAGCAAAAGGAAAATTTTTGGTTTTTAATTTACTGTTGTAGATGGGAAAAAGAAAAAAGTTAGAAAGTGGAAGCTGTTCTTACAACAGTAAAAAGCCTAGGCAAATTCTGCTAAAGAGATTATCTATAATGATGTCCCAGGAGGGTATGAGACAGACATAGGGAACTCACAGTGAAAAACAGTAGCTGAGAGAAAATCTCATCTTCTCCCCCTTCTTTTTTTTTTTTTTTTTTCCTCAACTGTGGGCTAATATAGCAAAGTAGTTTGCTCTAAAGTGCTCACATAGGTAAGAGGCTGAAGCAACACTGACTTCATGGCAATATTTTGAATTGATCTTGTTTATCAAATCACATTTTATATTTAAGATATGTTCTCCAGACACCCAGTATCTAATAATTTCAAGCTGATATGTAAATGCTTTCAAATATGTGGCACATCAACAGAATGAGAATGTGAATTACTTATGTATAAGTATAACAATTCTGAAACGTGACAAACAACATTTCTTAATGCCTTCTGATATTTACACTGGCTAAACCACAAATTTATTGTGAACTGTGTTCAAATAAGTATTTCAAATAACATCCAAAGACACATGAAGATCAGCTTGGCATTTAAATTAACATTAAAAACCTCATCATATTAAAATATAAATCACTAATATATTTACTGTTTATAATTGAATATATTCTCAATTTGGCAAATGAGGTTAAGAGGGTATTGCGCAGCAAGGCTATATTTACTATTTCTTATCTTTTGGTAGTAGTGCTGAAAAACAAAACCCTATTCATCTACTGAATGTGACATTGACAGAAATAGTCATAGTATTCTTATCCTTCTCCCTGAGAATGTATGAAACAACCACCACAGCAACGCGGTCTCCCTTTCTATAACCTCATGTGCCAGAAACAAGAGATCAGGCTGATATGTATTTCAGTCTAGGTGTTCCATACAAACAGTTACCAAAAGTAAGCTGAGAACAACCTTGCAGCCACTAGTTTAGCATACTACCTCAGAGATAAAATATCTGGATTCCTATCTGTGCTCCAGTGTGAAATTTATGGTATTACAAAGTTGTGCAGAGTCAAGAGAAAGGATTAAAGCCATACTGAAGAATGGACACTCCGGTCTCCTGAATCCTCAGTAGGTATTGAAACCATTGATGGTTTAAATGGTGAAGGAACAGTGTCATTCACACCTTCAAAATCTCTGAAAATCTCTTCTTTCAATCTTTGTAGTGTAACCATATCAGAAATTGAGTGCACACTATCTCTAGGACAGGACTGGTAACAGATGTAGTAATGTGAAATAGCTATGACCACATAGGTTATTGACAGGTATAGAGCCATAGTTAGCTAACTTGAGAAAGACTAATAAGAATAATTCAACTAAGCACTATGTTTACTTCACAGGTAGTTTATCCTACAGTTCTGATGTAACAGTGACTTTTGAAGTCTCATTGCTGCTGTTGGACTGATCTCTTGGGTACCTCACTGTGACAAGTGAATAAGTCTATGTCAGGTCTGAGGATGGCTGCCTGAAGGACCCTTCAGGTCTCTTGAAAAACTGCTAAAGAAAATGGAACAGGACTATTTAGAGAGGCTTTTAATGAGAATCGGCGGGATGCACCCATTCTTACTCCACTTTCACACTGGTATAAAAGCAAAAGCTGCTGAGAGAAAGACTGAACTAGATCTGAAGACACAGATACAACTGAGAGAGTCCAGTAAAGGGCCAGGAAGATTAGTAAGGGATTGGAGCACCTGACATATGATGAGTGGCTGAGAGAGATGGGACTGCTCAGCCTAGAGAAAAGAAGGCTGAGTGGGATCTTCTGAATGATGTATAAATTGCCTAATGAGGGGAGTAAAGAGATAAGAGTCAGACACTTCTCAGTGGTGTCCACTAAATGGACAAGAATCAATGAGCACAAATTGAAATACAAGCAATTGCATTTAAATATGAGAAATATTGATCACTACAGTGAGGGTGGTCAGATACTGGGACAGATTGCCCAGAGAGGCTGTGGAGTTTCCATCTCTGCATCTTTAATACCTGACTGATTACAGTCCTGGGAAACCTGCTCTAGCAGACCTTGTTCTGAGCCGTGAAATCCAAAGGGACCTCCCAGTCTCAGCCACTGTGTAATTCTGTAAGCACTTTAACCTGGTTGTGTTTTCTTATTTGGTAACACAAGGTTATTGTTATTTTTTAAAAAATAGCAATTCTGAAAACTATGAGCCAGCACTGTGCCCTTGTGGCCAAGAAGGCCAAGGTCCATAATCCTCAGGTGCATTAAAAAAGAGTGTAAGCAGCAAGTTGAGGGAAGTTCTCCTCTGCCTCTATTCTGCCATAGTGAGGACACATCTGGGAGTACTGTGTCCAATTCTGGGCTCCCCAGTTGAGGCAGGGAACTACTGGACAGAGTCCAATGGAGGGCTACAAAGATGATGAGGGGTCTGGAACATCTCTCTTACGAGGAAAGGCTGAGAGACCTGGGGCTGTTTAGTATGGAGAAGAAAATCCTGAGAGTGGATCTTCTCAATGCTTACAAATATCTAAATGGTAGATGTCAAGAAGATGGAGCCAGAGTCTTTTCAGTGATGCCTAGCAACAGGACAAGGGGCAACAGGCACAAACTGGAACACGGGAAGTTTCATTTGAACATGAGGAAAAACTGCATTACTTTGAGGGTGACAGAGCCCTGGAACAGGCTGTCCAGAGAGGTTGTGGAGTTGCCTTCTCTGGAGATATTCAAAACACACCTGCACATGTATTTGTACAACCTGCTCTAGGTTTGACTAGATGTTCTCTTCCAACACTTACCATTCTGTGATTCTGTGAAAACACAGCTCTGCACCATTAATGATTGTGCAATAACGTCCTTTGCATTTACCATCCGAGTGATCATACTGAATTTTTTAAAAAGCAATACAATCCATGAAGTCTAATCTGGGACCGCAAAGCACTTGATTGATTATCATTCTGTGCTGCCTGCTGCTACACCAGAATAGAGATTTGGGTACCCTGATTTGACAGATGTTTAAGAGATGACTATATAGTATTTATAAATGATACAGCTGTTTACAAAGACTACAATTACTTTCTGGTCCCAGCCTTCCCCATCCAGGAGCCCCTCATCCATGGTAAGCCATGCTGTCTAAAGCTACCTCTGTCTCAGTTTCTCACTTCTTATTTAAACCACTTCCTCAGTTTATTTCATCTAATATTAACAGACTGAGCAGCTGAACATTTTCCCTGTTCCCACCTCAGTCCCTCTGTAAGCTTCAGAATCATAGAATCTTTTAGGTTAGAAAAGACCTTTAAGATCATTGAGTTCAACCATTAACCTAACTCTACCAAGTCCACTGCTAAATCACTGCTAAACCTTCATCTACACTAGAAAACTAAATTGCTCAAGGCACTGTTGTGCAGATCTCCATATCATTAACAGGTAGCCTGGCATCATTTTGGCCTAAATGATCTAGTGCTTTTCCAGGAAATATATGCAGTTAGCATGAGTTGGAGATGACTCAAAGCCAGCAGTCTGGATGTAGCCATCCTATTTTGGGTGGAAAGGGATCCGAGACATATAGAAATAAGTTATGCGGTGTCAATTGGTCTCAAGACCAGAGAGGACCATTTAATCTATTAATATAAATGCAGCTTCAGAGTCTTTATTCCAACCTGCATATCCTTACTTTCCTTGTTTGGTTCATCTTTTCTCTCTCATAGGTTCAAATTAAGTGTTTTCTCCTTGGTAGAACCACACAGGACAGTAGCAATCTTCCTGCTCTGAGTTTAGATCCCAGGCCCAGTTCAACCTGCAACACACCAGAGGTGCCCAAATCCTTTTAAATCCCTTCTAAACCCATGCTGGAATACAGGCTGGTATGTATGCCCACATGGCTAGCACATGTGCGCTCAGAGCACATGGAATCCTCAGACAGTCAACTGCAAAACTTCACAAGTCTCCTACAGAGATAACTAAATGACACTTTCTTTAAGGATGAATGAATGGAAGAAAAATTTGTGATTTTTTTTTTCATTTACAACAGAAGATGTATGTCCTAAACAAAAAGCCATCCATCAGTTCAATATTGAATTCTTACTCTAAAGTACAGGAGGTTGAAAAGAAAAGGACCATGAGGATTTTTAACAGGGACAGAATACCTTTTCATAGTCTTGTTCTCAGAAATAGCTAAAATTATTTTGACAAAAAGTTTCCCAAAAGTTAACCCTGAAGAAGACAACCAAAATGGAAAATTTCAGTCCAATGATCAGTCTGGCAAAGGTAAAAATGTGGGAAGATGGGGTATTACAGTGAGAATTACCACTGATAACACGTGGTGCTTAAAATGACATACTAGTGAACTACCAACAAAAACTGTGCACTTGTGAAGTAGTTGTTCCCGCATAAAATTACACCTAAACAAAAACATATTCTGAAGAACACAACTGTACACCAGATGGAATAAACAACTTCGGGCTGTGCCAAATTTTTCGTATCTAAACCTCAAATGGAAATCATCTTACCTAACTTTAGATGTTTACAGTATCAGTTATCTCCTGCAGGGACAGACACAAACGTAAAGAAAATATAGCTTCAGCCTTGCAAGTGCAAGATACATTCTCTAGATCACACTGAGCCCAGCTCCATGCCTCATACACAGCATGGCTAATCTTAGGCCTGAGAGCAAAAGGTGACTTCCAAGGCATTACACAGTTCAAATTGTTGCAACATTTTGGCAGGCTGTACAGATTTGTCTGTATAATGGAGATATTAGTAGGATACAGTATTTAAGTATCTACTACTCAAGACATCCATGGAAGATTTTGGTCAACCAGTTAAGAACAAGCAGTACACACCCATGAGTTATGACGTTTTCAGCCAGAAGACTGGCCAGGTTGTGATACTTAGATGTCACAAATTTGAAAAAAACAGTACTGCACCCTTTTGTCAGAACTGTGGCTTAAATTATCTACATGTCTTTTCAAATCCTTTTCAATGTGAAAAATCCGGATGAAAATCCTTAAATAATTATGGAGCCAGCATGATGACACAACAGAGCAGGGTTCATTAACAAAATTAACTGTGGCGGGTTTTGTTTTGTGGTTGGGGTTTTGTTTTTATTTTCTGTAAACGAACAAGCATCTACTTTCCAGCACCCTACCTTTTTCCATTGCTTTTCAGAAAGAACTGTGCCCCATTCATTCCCAGTCCACGGGCTGGAG
>JAAGNO010024472.1:0-18841 GCA_033439905.1 Ceryle rudis
GAGGTGTTGGAAGGACACACAGCAGGGAGGAAGGGAGGGAGTCTGTGCTGCGCACTGTCAGGGCCCGCCCGCCTTCTGCGCGGCGTCTGTAAACAGTGCGGCTGCTGGCTAAACGTGGCTGGAGGCGCCTGGTCATCTCTGAGGGACGTCTTGTAAGAGGGGAAAAGCCGCGGTGCGCAGTGCTGCTGTGGCCCTGCCCTCCGCACACGGTGGGGGATGTGTCTGCAATGGAAGTATTTCAGTAGGCATTAAGAGAGCACTGCTTGTACCGTGTCCGTTTTAAGGGCTGTTCCACGTGCATCTCCTTTTCAGTTTAATCTGGGAACAGCAATGACTGACGTATAATATAATATTTTTTATATAACAGCTTTGGGTGGTGTTAGTTACCAGACTAGCATTGCTAGCTGATGATAACTGTTGTCTTTAGAGTCAGTCATTTCAAGTAAAATTTGATCTTATATATAGTTGAACTTTTTTTCTCTCATTTTTTGGAAGGAGCACATGGTCCTCCAACTGTAATGCAGGAAGATGGTAGCCAGAAAGCTGAGTCAGAAATAGACGTATGCAACACATGTAAAAGGCCATATGAACAGTCTACAAGCGAAGAATGCGTTGCAAAGCGTGTAAAACATGACAAAGTATACGTGACACCCACAGTCAGTGAAGATAAATTTTCATATATGGGTGAGGTCTTTCACTATTCCCGTAATTCTTTTCATTTCTTTGCACTTTTTCATGAGTAATAAGTATAATTAGTGGAAAGGTTTTAGGGAGGTTTGTGTACAGCAGCATCAGGCCCAGCATAACACTGTTTCTAAAATGGAAATGTTAGCCATGATATATCAATGTTGCCTTTCAGTGTAATTTTAATTGGCTTTAACCAGTATCAACCTATAGATTCAATCTGGTCATTATACGTGTGATTTTTATCCATGTCTGGATTACAGACTAAATTTACAGATGTAGTTATAAGTTGACTGAAGAAGACAGTAATTGTAGTAAAAATATGGAACTTGGGGCAGAGGTTCTTCTTGAGGCTGACTAATTAGACACCAGTGAGGGTGTGAAGCTACAGAGGGACTTCTGGCATTCTACATAATGAATATACGTGGTTTCTGTCATTAACTTTTTGAAGAGCTCTCTGAGGAGGGAAGTTTTGGGGATTACTCTGCTGGCAGACATTTCTTTTTGCTTGAAGGAGTGCTTTGACCTTATGCTTTTGGTAATTCTTTTGTAGGTGACTTTGCAGTTGTCTATACAGATGGTTGTTGCTCAGGTAATGGACGAAATAGGGCACGTGCCGGAATAGGTGTCTACTGGGGACCAGGCCACCCTTTGTAAGCAGCTGGATGGATTTATATTCTTTTTCACTATATTGCTGTTTGTTTTGTGTGTGATTTACAATACCAGTATTCTTGTGAATATTAAATCCTTCTGTTGAGACTCATAATGACAGTGCTACAAGACTAGTGACTTAATGAGGGAGAAGTAAGAGAAATTGGCTTCTCCGGGAGGTAAGAATTTGGGGAAAATCAACTGGAAATAATATATTTTTTTAGGGGCTGAAGCTGTTTTTCAAGTGATGCAGAAAATTTTTAAAATAGGTGTAGGTGTGTACAGAAGACAGCAAATGTAATTCTGTATTGATGGCAGGTCCAGATATGCAGGCTGTGCTATGCAGGTGGAAGTTAGAGCTAGGATATCTACCTATCTGCCTACCTACCCACCACCCCCTTTATAAAAGGAAAACTACCTCCTTTTTTATTTAGTTTTCTAATGTATAGTCGTCATATGCCATTCTGAATATTTAGGGTAACTATTATTCATTCTTGAACACAGAAATACCAGTGAAAGACTTCCTGGACGGCAGACCAATCAAAGAGCAGAAATCCATGTAAGTAGTGCACAGTAGCACACTACTTCAACTTTGGCCTTTAGAAACCAGTTATGGAGCTGGGAGGGAAGGATACAGAATATCAGAAAATAGGATTGGAACAGTTTTCTTCAAGTTTTACTGATCTTTATTGGTTTGGGACAAGGTAGCTCACTTTGAGAATTCCCAAATATCAGGCCAAGCCCAGCTATTTAAAACAGCCTTGCCTTCAGAAAGCCAGATTCTCAAATCTGTATAGTATTCTTTGCATTTTTAATGGTAATATCTCAGACCTTGGGGGGAGCTGCTGAGTACCAGTTAAGAGGAGAATCAGCTTCTTATTGTGATAGGATCAGAGGTATCATATTCCTTAGCTAAACATAACAAAGATAACAAAACATAAAAAAACCCCAAACCCCAAAAAAGACAAAAAACGGGGGGGGGGGGGACCAAACAAAAAAAACCAAATAGTTCCAGGCTCTCGGGACTAACTTCTGTTATTTCTGAAGTAAGCATCTATTGGCAATAGCAGATTTAGTCTTCCCTTTCTAGCTGATTTTAATTTTGGTACTGGTGCTTCCGGTGCTGTGTGTTTGGAGATGAACTGAAATGGGGACTTAATCTGCTTAAAAACTACAGGGAGTTCATTTTAGTGAGGGTGATTGTGGTGTGCCAGGGATCAAACTTGTCAGTAAAGAGCTTTTGAGCCCTCCATCCAGACTTAGCCATTTCTCCCTCTTACTATATTTCATGGCACCAAAAAAAAACTCAGCCAAAAAAAAAAACAAACCCAAAACCACCAAACCTTTGAGGGGTTCCAGACTGTTGGAACTGGTATGAATCCTTCCTCCTCAAAGCTACGGAGAAAGTGCCTAAAACTTGGTGTGCATTTGATAGTGGTTTTGATGGAAGATTGGTCAGAGCACCACTCCTTAGTACGGAGTTGAACATCAGAATGTTTTGGGGGTTTTTGCCAGTGAAACTTAAGAGGCTCACCATCTGCCTGATTCATTAAGTGGTCATTTGAATGTGTAATCTTGGGAATTTCTACTGTAAAGGATGTGGATACTCATTGATGGAGAGATTACAGTAATGTTCTTTTAGTTCTGTGTTGGCATTGTAGTTTGCGGGTATTTTAATTGCATGTGTTTAAAATCCTATTCTGAACCATGATTCTGTTGAACTGTTCTTAAGGCAGCCTGCAAAGCAATAGAGCAAGCAAAGAGTCAAAACATCAAGAAACTAATTATCTACACTGACAGCAAGTTCACTATTAATGGTAAGTTAATGATTCTAGTTTTACTGATTCTTAAAGACACATGCACACTATTTCATTACACAAGGTACCCAGACCATAGTGAGTCCTGGGGAGAGGAATCTTGTCTGAAACTGATGATATGAAGAAGGAAAAGTTGCTGTGTCAGATAAAATTCCTGTTAAACTTAGGTGCAAAACTTAAGTATGAGGAAGAAGAATCTTTGCAATATCTTAGTCTCTGGTTCTGCTTGCAGTTTGCTCTTGAATTTTGAGTCACTGAGGTGTAGGTTCCACTTCTGTTCTGTTTAATCAAAATTATTTTGTAAATGTGTTATTTTTTAGCATATCAGAGAAGGATTGTGGTTAAGTACAAATGGATGTGGTTTGGTTTGTTAGTCTGTGTGCAGGACTGGTGATTCTCTACTTGGTTCAGGTCTGTTTGTCATTAAAAGCAGTAAGGATGTCTTACATTGACGAGACCAGCAAAAATAAAAATCCGTATTTAAAAAGCTGTAAATTTTCTGGTCAGCAAGAGATGGCCAGAATGTTGAATCTTGTTCTGTAGAGATCTGTTTGTGGTCATTCTCTGAAGGATTCTGTTTAGCCTGCAGACACCGTAAGACAGGCAGTCATCTTTTTTTCCTCTATGAATGTGTCTCCTCAAATATTTTCAAAACAGAACCAAGCCATAGATCTGGTCTAGCTTACTGTACCATCAAGCAAATCATAAGCTTCAGTTTATTGAAGTTCATACCATAATTATGTTCTTAATACATACATAGGATTGTAGTCTTTAAATTAAATCTATTTGGGAAAAAAATGGTCGGGTAATTCAAGCAATAATGGAAAAACACAATCTTGAAAGCCAGTAATAGAGGGTCAAACAAGAATATCTTCTATCTCCAGGGTCTTTGCTTGAGACTGTGTACAGAGTTAATGGGTTAAAAGGCTGTTTGCTCCATCTTGATTCTTGCTGGCTATTTTAATAGCATTTTTATGGTGATGCTCCCTTTGTGTAGGTATTACGAGCTGGGTGGACAACTGGAAAACAAATGGCTGGAGAACAAGTTCAGGAGGAAGTGTAATAAATAAAGAAGATTTTGAAAGACTTGATAATCTATCAAAAGATATAGAAATACAGTGGGTAAGCACCTTATTTCTTATTCTTAATGACATCTTAAACACGTTTCTTGTAAAAAATCTTGCAAGTAGGACCATAACTAAGAATTTTATAGAGCATAATATTGTACATCCAGAAGTAAAACCATAATACAGAGAAGCTGCTTGTTAAAGCAGACAAGCTACATAACCTAGGCTTTTGAAACCAGTATTTAATTTATTAAAATGCATGTTTGTATTTGTTTTCTGTCTCTTGTTACTACTTGGAAAATGCTTGCAATAACTTACTGTTTGTTAGTAGATGAAATTTCTGTTACTGGAAGTCTAAGCTTAAAACATAACTATGTCTTTTTTTCAGTTGTAGCTGAATTTCTGAATTTGCTTTTTGGAACTCTTTAAGGTGCTGGTTCATTGGTGTAACTCAATTCCATGAGTGTTTTTATATGGGGAAGACTAAGAAAGTATAACCCCAAATAAACTGACTAGTTTTGTGTACCTTAACTGTGGGGTTTTTTTCCCAAGAAAACCGGGCACAGAAAGTTCTTCAAAATAGCCTTTTTAAGTTGTAATTGTTCGTCTCTCCAGTAAAGAAGTAAAGCAACTCTTATATAGATATTCCTGCAAAAATGTGGTTTTCTGTAACTTCTAACATCAGTGTTAAACACTGTAGGGGGTACCTTCCCTCTGCTCCTAAATTTTATTCTGTCTACAAATGAATCTCTGTACCACTGACTGTGGCTAATAATGGCATATTTATTTGGCTTCTGTCTTTGTAGATGTAGATCTTTAATGTGCACTTTTTCTATGGGAAATCTATTGCAGTTATTCTTTCACTCTCATTGCTCTGTGTTTCAGAATTACTGATTCCAGTTTATAGGCTGACTCTATTTTATAGAACTCTCCTATAGTCTGTTAGAAAGAAAGTGTAAAAAAATTTAAAAATAAGGCCAAGGTTCAGCTGCTCTTATTTTAAATAATAAAAAATATTGTTGCGTTATACACTTTTCTTACACACAAATCTCTTAAACTTGGGAAGGTTTTTGTTTTGGGAGGAGCTATATATGCATACACTTTATTACAGTGATCCACCCGCTCCAGCATGAGGCTGCAGGTGGATATCAGCCCCACTGTTAACCTTCGTGGGCTGCAGGAGGACAACCTGCCTTGCCATGATCTTCACTGGGGGCTGCATGGGAATCTCTGCTCTGGGGCCTGGATCATGTCCTCCCCTCCTTCTTCACTGACATTGGCATCTGCAGAATTGTTTCTGTTGTGTATTCTCATTCCTCTCTCTGGCTGCTGTTCAGTGTTTTTACCCTTTCTTAAATATGTTATTACAGAGGACCCACCAGCTCTCCTTATGGGCTCAGCTGAGTCCTGCAGTGGGTCCATTTTGGAGCTGGCTGGAACCACTTCTCTCTAATGCAGGAGCAGCCCCTGGTGTCCTCTCGCAGAGGCTACTCCTGCAGCCTCCCAGCTGGTACCAAAACCTTGCCATGTAAAGCAAATACCACCTTACACACCCTTCATGCTTGTCTCCTCTCAGATCTTGTCAAGTAGTGGGCTTGATTTTCTTCCTCCCTTTCCTTCTCCAGACTTTTCCACTCTTACTTCTGACAAGGATGGTCTTAGTATTGAAAGTGTTTTCAGTTCCTGATTGAAAGACAGACGGTTAAGACATCTGAAAACTGAGAGATTCTTTTCATACCCTATTACTGTATCCAAAGTGAGTGCTGTAGTCACCGAGGCTGTTAGTGGCATAGAGGTCTCTGGCTTCCTGGGAAGAGATTGACTTGGTTTAAGCACTGAAGACAGATTGTTTTTTCTCTCTTCTCCGATACTGGGAATTTCAAGTTGGAGCTGTTGTCTGCCTTTCTTAAAGGCTGGGTTAGGTGGTCCTTATCTACCTCACTATTTCTCATACAGAGGATTTTCACAATTTGGCAAAACTTCCCTAGAGGAAGGGAGACTATGAACGTTCCTGGGAAGAACGCATACAGCCTACACATGAGCAGAGAGGCCTCTGAGGTGCTACTGTACCATGAGTGAAAAGGTGTCGTGTGATCAGATTTTGCCTGTATATCTTTGTCTTGATTTCTTCCATGTTTAACGCTCCTATACTTTTGTCCTAACAGATGCACATTCCCGGTCACGCTGGCTTCCGAGGAAATGAAGAAGCTGATAGACTAGCAAGAGAAGGAGCTAGTAAACAAAAGTCCTGACGTACTGGGACTAGAGACTGTTGGCAGTGGGAGGAAAAGAGCTAACATCACAGTGAAAGCTTGAACTGCTTGTAATTGTTTCAGAGGAACTTTGAACTGTATTTCTTGCTGGCCTAAAGTGTTAAATATATACCAACTTCTGGGGAGAAAACCCCTGCATTTTCTTCTATAGCATTTGTTTTACAATCGAGTCAATATTTATTTGATGATACAGAGTGCTTGTTTTTTCTCCATCTTACTGAAAGGTTGTGGTCAGTGCTTTTAGCTGTCTTACAGGCTTCTGAATTCACTGTAAAGACACACTTCTGAAGAAGTAATATTAAATCTTTATCCTAAGTGGTCTGTATTTTCCTCTTGGTGAAATAAATAAGTTGTTTTGTTTTTTTTTTCTACAGAGGTATGTATTAACAGTCCAAAATAGTTGGAGGAGGGTGGACTTTGGGGGTTAGTTGATTTGGTCAGAGGTTAGTGACCAAACACAAAGATGTCCATTAAGATGCTTTGACATTCTGATACCATCAGTAGCTGCTCTACACATGGGCTTCTCATACTCTACCTCTGCCTCACAGTACCATCAGTTCCAGCATCTGGAGACTTCCCTGTAATGTTACTTAGCAAGGTAGCATGAACACACTGAAAAGCCAGATCACAAGAAAACTTGAACAGTGCATTTTTACTATTCTTTCTCTTTCTTTCTAATGTCTAAGTTTGTTTCTGGCTTCCTGTTCCATTAGGTAATTTTTTATGCATACTGGTTCTCATTAGCAATGTTAGTTCCTCTCCAGTGTTGTCCCAAAGGTAATAATTGGCCATTTTATCTCAAATGGAACTAGAAGATGATCAGCTTCTCCCATCTTCCGGATGTCAAGTGTTTGACTTCATTTTTTTCCAGTCAATAATGAGAATAATGGAATGGTTAATGTGCACTTGAATTGGAGAGTAATTACCAGTAATCAACATAGTTTTATTGTCTGTGCATGTATACGGGAAGAACAAACATGTTTGCTATGTTATCTTTGTCAACTTCTTTGTAAGGTACCTTCATACCATTGAATAGTAGGTCTTAAGCTAGAAGTTCACTGATTTTATTCTTTTTTTTTATTATTATTATTAATTGTGATACAGAATGGTGGAGCTGCTGAAGCTTTATTTCTTAATTCTCATACATTATAATGTCTTTACTGAGGCAAAGTGTGAGCTCTTGCATATTTAGAGTAATATGAACTGTGATAAAATGAGGAAACTGTCTACCTAGATGAGTGAGGCTTTCTAATTTGTTTTTGCTCATCCAAAGCTGCACAGCAAAGCTCATCAAGGGGTAAGGTGGTGCGCTGATCAGATTTTCCCCTCTTGCTTCTTTTGCATGTATGCACACAATTATCTGCTTGTTTTAGAAGTTTGGCTTGAAGGAAAACACTCCATCATCCCTGATCAGATCTCAGGTTGAGGCAGAACAGTGTGACAAGCAATGTACTGAAGAGGCAGCATCTAATAATCTGTCTGTTGGACATCTCCAGTTAAACATGTCCATCCTATTTATTCTATGGAAATCTGGTTTGGTTTTTTTTTTTTTTTTTTTGGTAACAGCAGCTTTGGAAAAAAAAAAAAGTGTAGATAATGGTAGGTAAATCATAACATCAGTGAAATGCTGACTGTAAGCAACTTTGCTACCTCACTCTTAATAGGTAAATTATAATAGGAAATCTGGTAGGAAATTTTTGTGTTGATACCAGTGTTTATCATTCTCACTCTAGAAATTCAGGACAAAAGAAAGCTGAGCGTTAGAAGATTAGGTCTGATTGAAGGATGGAAACCAACTAATACTTCTCAGCAAGACTTATGGGGGGCTTGAGGATCCAGGGAAGATCTTGGCTGTTCTAGTTCTTTTCAGGGAATGGAAACTTCAGGAGTTGCATTTAGCAGCCGTTACAGTCCTGGGATAGACATGGAACTTCTGGCTGGATTTGTATCTGCTTTTAGAAATATGGACAACAGCAGCATTAGATGAGCTTACCTGTATCTTGTGGGACTTGCAATTAAATTTTATCCAGAATCCCTAACCAGTAGTGCTTATACATTGAATACTATATATTAAAGGGCTCTGGTAACATTGATAAGAAATAAGGTTAAGACATTTTGCTTATTATAAAACTCTGGTTTTAAGGAAGAAAACTGTTGCAGGAGGGATTGTTTCTTTCAGTTGTTTCTCTTTCCATCATGTTTAGCTGGCTGAGGGTTAGATAAATATAGCAGAACTGGGGAGACTGCTGGAGTGTTGTGTCTTGTTCACTCCAGCTCAAGCAGGTTGCCCAGAGCAGGTCGCTTGGGGTGTATCTCGATGGATGGAGGCAAAACACCTTTTCTGAGCTGCATGTCTTGCCCCTCTTTTACCGCTCTTCTTTCCACTTCCCCCCGCCCCCTTCCATGTTGTGAGGTTGCAGTGCAGGTGTTTTGAGGCTGAGCATTGCTGCTGGAGCAGACCTGACGCAGACACAACTGCTGTGGCAGCTGGGGTCGTGTGCGCTGTAACCAACACCTTACCCAAGAGCACCCTGGGCGGCTGAGAAGCCCCTGGCCTGGGCCGCCCTCTTTCACGGAGCCCTCTCTTCGTCTGCGCCGCAGAGACCGAAGCCGTACACTAAAATGGAAGCAGCATCTGCTACACAACATGCCCCGTTCAGCGTATTTTGAGTTGCAAATCGTGCCCCTTTAAGGCCCTCCCCAGAGGCTGGCAGCGTGGGGCCCGTCCAGATCCCTGCCCCGACCTTTCCAGCCCCGCCGGGGCGGGGCCCATCCCGGTGCTGCGGAGCGGGCCCCGGGCGGCGGGATGGTGGAGGCCTGGTATATGGACGAGTCCCAGGAGGACCAGCGGGCGCCCCACCGCCTGAGGCCCAACCGCGCCGTCAGCCTGGAGCAGCTGCGCCGCCTCGGCGTCGCCTACCGCAAAGTAAGCGAGTGGCGAAGGGAGCCGCCCCGAGCGGCCCGGCACTGCGGCGGGGTCCCGGAGGCCCGGCGGCGGCACCAGCGCCTCAGGCCCCCCTGGACTGCCGGCGGGACGGGGAGAGACCCGCGGAGCGGGCGGGCAGGCCTGGGGCAGTGCTCGGCGGCGAAGCGTGGCAGGCGGTACGGGCCATGGCCGCGCTGCCGAGCCCGGGAAAGGGGAGGCCCCAGGCGGCGTCCGTGCCGGGGTGGGCTGGGTGCAGGTGAATGTGCCGAAGCGGACACGCTCTGTGTGCCTATGGCCGCTGACTCAGCTACCCTTGGAGCGCCTGTCCCTCCACCGACACTCCCGTGTTAGTGTCCTGAATTGCATCTGAAGTAATTGTGTCTGAAGGCATTTTTTTCTCCCCTGCCTATTTTTCAGTTGGATGCTGATAACTACGAGACTGATCCACGTCTGAAAGAGATTCGGAGAGCAGAAAATTATTCTTGGATGGATATAATAACCATACATAAAGACAAGCTTCCAAATTACGAGGAAAAGGTATGCGAGCCTTCGCTTTCTGTGGGGACTTGAGCGCTGAAATCTGCCGCTAGAGTGTGCAGCCGGCTGCTTAACACCTGCACGCTCCGAGAGGAGGTGTCCAGGTGTAAAATGCATCCTATACTGAAGTCCTTAATGTTAAAAAGCAGTCTTGATATTATTTTTAAAATAGCAGAGATCTTTTGTTTCTGTAGATTGCCTTCAGAGGTTTAAAGGATAGTTCCATCACTGTCGTTTCAAAACTAAGATTCCTGTCAGCAGAGCCCCACCAATGCTGACCTGTCCTCAGAGAGCCTGCCTGGGATGAAAGCAGGTGGTTGCCAGCTGGGCATGGTCTTTGAAGGCTGAAACATTCTAATGCCTGCTTCCAAAATGTATATTTTCAAAGTGAATGTTAACATCATAGAGTCAGAGGGATACTTTTTCTGTACAAGATTTTTTTACTTTGGGAATCTGTTACTTTGGCTATTTCATAACAGCTGAATGCAAATGGTGCCAGGCTCTCAGATGAGCCTTCTAGAAGGAGCTTTCTCGTCCTGGCCTCCAGGTGCTGGTGTAGTGCTCTGACCTGAGGTCAGCCATCCAGTGGCATTTCCGTATTTTCATTACATTTTCATTTGCCAATTGTAGTGGGTTGACCCTGCCTAGACTCCAGGTGCCTGCTAAAGCTGCTCTGTCACTCCCCTCCTCAACTGGGCAGGGGAGAGAAAATATAACAAAAGGCTCATGGGTCAGGATGAGGACAGGGAGATCATTCACCAATTCCTGTCATGCATGAAACAGGCTTGATTTGGGGAAAATTAATTTATTACCAATCAAATCAGAGTAGGATAATGAGAAATAAAATCAAACCTCAAAACACTGTCCCCACAGTCCTTCCTTCCTCCTGGGCTTAACCTTAATCCTAATTTTCTCTACCTCTTTTCTCCAAGTGGCACAGGGGGACAGGGAATAGGGGTTGTGATCAGTTCATGACACGTTTTCTCTGCCATTCCTTCCTCCTCAGGTGGAGGACTCCTCACAATCTTCCCCTGCTCCAGGGTGGTGTCCCTCCCATGAGAGACAGTTCTCCACGAACTTCTCCAACATGACTCCTTCTTTGAGCTGTAGTTCTTTGCAAACTGCTCCAGTGTGGGTCCCTTCCACAGGGTGCAATCCTTCAGGAACAGACTACTCCAGTGTGAGTCCCCCCAGGGTCACAGATCCTGCCAGGAACCTGCTCTAGCATGGGCTTCTCATAGGGTCACAGCTTCCTTCAGGCATCCACCTGCTCTGATGTGGGCTCTTCTACAGGCTGCAGGTGGATATCTGCTCCACTGTTAACCTCCATGGGCTGCAGGGCGACAGCCTGTCTCAATATGGACTTCACCACAGGCTGTAGGGGAATCTCTGCTCCAGCACCTGGAACACCTTCTTCTCCTTATGTACTGACCTTGGTGTCTCTTGCATGTTCTCACTCCTCTCTTCTGGCTGCAGTTATGCAGTAGTTTTTTTCCTCTTCTTAAATATGTTATCACAGAGGTGCTACCACCGTCACTGAGTCAGCTGGCATAGGCTTTATCAGCTATGGGAGAAGCTCCCACTAGCTTCTCACAGAAGCCACCCCTGTAGCCCCTCCACTATCAAAACCTTGTCATGCAGACCCACAAACACGTTTGTTTTAAGCCCATGAAGTTGTACTGGCTCTAAATTAATGAGGAGGTGAATTAGGTAGTAACTCAAGTTGCCAGGGTGGGCTCTACCTGACATAGAGGTGGGCTGTTATTGACAGGGCGTGTGGACTTTTGCTCATCTTGCCATGCTGGGTCTGCATGGGCTCAGGGACACCTGCAGTGGTGTGGCTAAACAGCATCCAGGCCTGAGCAGGTGATGGTACCCGGAGTTGCGCTGCTTTGTGCACTAACCTGCTCAGGTCTCTGGTAGTTGAACCTTTAAAGCACGTTTTGTTCTGTGCTGTGAAATACACAAAGAATTCACCGTTCTGGAAAAAAAAAATGAAATGCTGCTGCTGCTGCCTGGGAGGAGAGAGCCTGGAGCTGGGGCTCACTGTGCGAGGGCAGGTGTGACATGCTGTTTACATCAGGTTGCTGTAGATGGGCCATGTTCGGCAACAACTGCACTTTCGCATGCAGCTGTAGTAGCCTGTGGGGCTAATTCAGCCCTACAGCAGTGTAAAAGAGGGGGGATAATCTGTAGCTCTGTTTTATTTTTGCACGTCAGGGGAAAAAAAAAGGCAAAAAATAATTAAACTGAGTAAGTGGAGGGACCAAATCTGGTGGTGGGAAGCTTTACCTGCCTCTCTCTAAAATGGGTGTCGGCATTACTGTTATTCAGGGACAGGTTGTGTGCAGCTATAGCTGCTGTTTCTTGTCTGAGAAATTCCTGTCTTCCAAAGGAAATGTGTCAGCCAGCTTAGAAGTGTCCAGGCTGGCTGGATTGGTTATTTTAACCATGTTGGTCTCATCTGTTAGTTAAATCACTGTGAAGCTACCCTTTGAAAGCCTTTGTTCTGCTTTGCCACACATTTCTACTGGTTTCTTTGCAGTTTTTCTGTGTTCAGTAGTTTTAAGAAATACTTACTATTCCTAGATAAAAACGTTTTATGAAGAACACCTACACCTGGATGATGAAATTCGCTACATCTTAGATGGATCTGGCTATTTTGATGTTCGAGACAAGGATGACAAATGGATCCGGATTTCCATGGAAAAAGGAGACATGATAACCCTCCCTGCTGGCATATATCACCGATTTACACTGGATGAGAACGTATGTTGTTACAGATTACCGTAAATTTTGATGACAAATCCATGTGAAAATATGTCACACTAGTAATTACATGAGCTGAGACTTGCAGTTCATTAGCAAAACTTATTAAATATGAAGTAGGAATATGAAAAATACTAAATAATTTACAGCATCTGAACCTTTCATCTCCAGGTCACAAATCCAGCTTCCTCTCATCAGCTGTAACTCCAAGTCATTGCCACGTGATATCCGTAGCATATCTTATGTGACAGCAGCGTGAGAGCCAAGCCCTGCGGCTGTCCTTCCCACAGTTGCCCCTGCTGATAGTTGAGGTGGAGATGGTGTAGATGGATCCCTCTGTGTTGCCCTGTTGCGTATCTTTGTGGGGATAAACAGAGCATATCTGTGTCCAGCAGTGGCTTTTTTCACGAGTGATAAATTCACCTTCAGGGAAAGAAGGATTTAAGGGTCCAGAGCCACTACTTGCAGCTAGCGTGTGCTAAACTGGATTCTGTGACCTGCTTTGGGAGGGTATTTTTGGCAGTGGGACTGTGAGATCGGTACATGTAGTCCTGATCTGTGTGTCTGGCCTTGTGGGCTTTTAGAAATATATTTGTAACCACAGCATTACCCCTGGAAAATGGGAAATGTTTGCTGTCTCCTGTGTGGCAAAATCCCATCTCTGGCAGTGTGTTGAGAATGATCTAATTTTGAATCAGATGTCCAGGTAGCAGTTACCATCTGTGTAAAAAAGAGAGATGCTGCATTGGTGAAAAACCCGACAAGAAGTCTTAAATGTGTCCACTTCGGGAACTTCAGTTGAGAAGTGCCATCTTCAAAGTAAATTCTTCGGGTGCTTCTGGACCCTTGCATTTTGAAGCTACATTCTATAGGAACCTAACTGTATTCTTGACATGGTTGAGCACCTGGATGCAAGCTAAGCACTTAGCAGTGTTTAGAAAATAGGTAGGGTCTGAATCTGTAGTGTAGTGGACAGGAGAATTCCCATAACTCGGTAGTTGGAGCACTTCTTCAGGATGCAAAATCTCATTCGCTGCTGCCACAGCTGTGCCTCACCCCTGCATACTTTTGGTTGGCTGGCAGGAGGGGCTGTTGCTTTTCCTGTTGGAATCTGGAGACATTACACTTCCCATAGCATTATTTTTTTGTCTAGTTTCTGCACTCCCCATTCAGCTTTTATGGCGCTTGCTTTGAAGCTTCTGATATTCCTCAAAAGCATCGCGTAGCCATCTTGGGGATTCTGATTGCTCTTGTTTAACAAAGTAAGTAGGATTTAGATGTTGCATTGCTCAGTATTTTGGATCCATTGCAGCACAAAATAGGATTTTTTTAGTTCCTTTGAAATGGGGAGAAGTACTGCCTCTTCCTGACCTGGAGGCACTGGCTGTGGCACAATATATCCCCGCATAGGTGCAAAATTTCCCATTGCAGTAGCTGGGAGCAGGAACAGCAGCATAGTGGTAATGTTCTGGAACACGTGAAGCTTTCAGTCCATCTTGAAGTTATTTCAAAAACTTCCGCAGAAGTGCAAATGAAACATTTTCAGAATGAAGATCCCATGGAAAGGAGCTCTTAAATTACTTGTCACTTCTTGTTCTTTGGCAGAATTATGTGAAGGCAATGAGGCTATTCGTTGGAGAACCTGTCTGGACAGCATACAACAGGCCGGCTGATGATTTTCCTGCTCGGAAACAGTACATGAAGTTTTTGACTGAAGAAGCACAGTAATGGTGTCTGAGACCTGACAGGTGGAACATCCTGAAGCCCTGTCAGAATAAATGTGACTGGTGGTTTTTCACTAATTAGACTTCTTCTATTTACATGTACAATTGGAATCACAGAATCATGGAAAAATTTGGGTTGAAAGGTCTTTTGGAGGTTATCTAATCCAACCCCCTGTGAAGTACTTGGTTGTAATGGTTTGAAAAGCAAACCAGTGAGAGACTCAGGTCAGAAATACAAAACAAAAGAGATGCAACAGTACAAAGGAAAGAAAAAAAAAAAAAAACAAACAACCACAAAAAGAGTCCAAATACAACCCCACTCTCTGCCAGCTAGGGTGGTGGTAGCAGTCCAGATGAAATGGTCCTGCTGAAGCAGCGATCCCATAGAAAAAAATCCGTCTGCTCCCGTCCTCCGGAAAAAAAATGGTGGGCAGATCCGGCAGCTCCCGTCCTCCGGAAATCCGGTGGGCAAGGGTCCCTCGTGCTGTCCTGAACCCCAGACCATCTCCGGGTGGGAGCACTTGGCTCCTCCCCCCCGGGCGGAACATCTCACAAGGGGCTGATGTCATTCCATGAGTCCTGCGGTGGGTCCCCGACTGCCCATCAAACTCCCAGAGGGAGTCATCCGTGAGTCATGGGCAAGGCATTGATGGGCCCATTAACAGAGAGGACTCCTCCCGCTGGATGTGAAGGTGTGTCCTGGGCAGCTGCTACCAATGATTTATTAACAGCCCATGAGCGGTGACATAGGGGGTATAGAATACACAGCTTTTGCTTCTACCCACATAATGATAAACTGGTCCCAGCTCCCCTAACTATGACACTGGCCAACTTCAAAGCTAGACTAAGTTGCTCAAGAACTGGACGTTTGGAAAGCTCCAGTGGCAGAGGTTCCACAGCCTGTCTGGGCACCCATTCCTGCACTTAGCTACACTCTTGGGCAAGCATTTGCTCTTCATTGCCAGCTCCCTGGCTGCAGCTTGCAGATGTTGTCTCTTGCCCTTTTATTGAATACCCAAGAAGAATCTGGCTCTGTCTTCTCCCCAGTCCCTTCTCTAGTGAGAAACTGTAGTTATGTCTCCTCTCAAGACTTTTCTTCTCCAGGCTAGACAAACTGGGCTCTCTCTGTTAAAGAAGATGGATATTCAACACGTTTTGCCCTAGTTTTGGCTCCTGAGGAGTGTCACTTGTAACTAGTTGGCAGTTAGACTTGAACCACTGACTGTTTTGAGCTTGATGGTCCAGAAATTTTTCATGCAACTTGTAGTGCATATTCTCAGTCTGGCACCAAGATGACTGTGGGATGCTCTGCTGAAAGCCTTGCTGTGGTCACGGTGAATGATACCTGCTATTTTCCCTCTGCCACAGAGCCAGTTATGGCCTCTTGGACGGCAGTCAGCGTGGTCAGGCAGAATACATGCTTGGTAAATTAGCATTGACTGGTTGTTTCCCCATCACTTGGTATTTCACGTGCCTGGAACAGCTTCCATAACAGTTTATTCTGTAATTTTTGTGGGGACTGAAGTGAGGCTGACCAGCCTGTTGCTCCCCAGATCTTCCTTCTTGCCTTCCTGAAGGTGGCAGTATCATTTGCCTTTTTCCAGTCAAAAAGGTTTTCCTGATCTCTGTGACCTTTCAGAGATGCCAGCAGCCTTGCAGTGACTTTAACTAGTTGTGCAGGAATCCATTTTATAACCTTTTTTTTTTTTTTGCTAGATATTTCTGTCAGGTAGAATTGGGAAAGGTGGGCTACATTAATATTCATCTGCTCTGAATCCATGCTAATGAACTACGTAGGATTCTGGTTTTAATTAAAGAAAATAAACCCTGCTTCATTCTTGCCTAAAAATGTTCATAAGATGAATTTGCATAATCGGCATTTTAGTATGCAGCTTCCCAAGGTCTGCCTTGGTACATAAAGCTGTGCTTTTCTCTCAGCAAAATGTAGCAATTTGCTCTTGTGAGTTCTTAATAAAATCACTTTGACTTGGGTATGTTGTTTGTTTATGTTTTGTTTGGTTGGTTTCTTTCGTGTGCTGACATTAAGGACACATTGAACAACAGAGTAGTTGTTAATCAGCTTTTATTCCTTGGGCTGCTACTGAGTTGTTCTTTAGCACAGGACAAATCATTAACTGTGTGCCTCAATTTCTTTAGCTGTGAGATAAAGAAGAGTAGACTTAGACAACACTGATCCAATTTTCTGTAAATGCCTTGCAGCCACGCGGGATATGTAGCTCCTCTGCAGTGGGCATCAAAGCGTTTTGGTGCGAATTTGCTCTTCACCATAAGATGCTGGAGCGGGTCCAGAGAAGGGCGACAAAGCTGGTGAAGAGTCTTGAGAGTAAGTCATATGAGGAGCGATGGAGGGAACTGGGGTTGTTTAGTCTGAAGAAAAGAGGCTGAGGGGAGACCTTATGGCTCTCTACAGCTACCTGAAGGGAGGTTGCAGAGAGGTGGGTGTGGGTCTCTTCTCACAAGTCACAACTGATAGGACAAGAGGAAATGGCATCAAGTTATGCCAGGGGAGGTTTAGGTTGGACGTTAGGAAAAACTTCTATACCAAAAGGGGTTATCAAAGACTGGAACAGGCTGCCCAGGGAGGTGGTTGAATTGCCATTCCTGGATGTATTTAAAAGCCGTCTACATATAGTGCTCAAGGATAGGGTGTAGTAGTGGCCCTGGTAGAGTTAGATAATCTTTGGACTTCATCTTAAAGGTCTTTTCCAACCATAGCAATTCTTTACTCTGTGATTCTCTGAATTGTGTCAGCGGGGCAGGGGTACTGCTTGCTCCAGCTCTCAGTGGACGATGAGAGCATGCGCTCTGCGCTGGCTGCAGCCTGCATGCTGCTTTCAGCAAGATCCAATACAAGCTCTTGCCTTGCAGTTTCCTGAAGAAAGAAGTTGAAATTTGGGATGATGTGAATTTTCCTAATGTAGCAGACTTAGGCAATTGAACTTTCCTCTCTTCTTCCCTGTGGCGCCCAAAGCCTTTCTTCAGCAGGCAACAGTGTTTTTCCTCACTTTGTAGCAGCATTATTTTTACCCATTCCTAGCTGCTTTATTTCTCTTCAGTGTTTCTGAAAACAAAGTTGCAATCTTGAAGTGAAATTATACAGGCTTTTTCTCTTAAAAGTTGGAAAGTGTGGATAAAAAAGACACGTTTCCCGCCTTAGGGTCTTGGGTTGCAAGCCAGATGAGATGCAAGGACACAGCTGACCTTTCATTCTGCCAGTGCGGGCTCCATCTGTGGGAGGTGGTGCAGCCACAGCCCAGGCTTGCAAAATGGAAGCACACCCAGTGCTGGGTTCAGCCTGCGCTGGCTTGTGTGCAGTGGTTTGTAAGCCCATCTGTAAAATCAGTGTTACTAGAAAATAGGAAGTTTAACTACGGTGTGACACACACCAGGCAGGCTTGGACGGATGCTGTGCTGTGTCATCTGCCTCACCAGTTCAGCGATTTCTGTGCAACTTGTCTGGAAGGAGCACTTGAGTGTCCTCATGTACAGCGTGTTGGGGCAGCGTGCTCCCAGAATAGACTTTGGGGGTTTTTCAAGGTACAGCTACAGGAAAATATGACAGTTACTGCTGGTGGCAAGTTGTATTCCTTTGATTTATATGCCACAGAAAACAGTATTTCTGAATGTATGGTAAAATGACTGTGCTCGTGCTGGTGCTGGTACTGGTTCCTGGTACCCAATCTAACTCATCCTCCTTCTGCTTTTGTTTTCTTTTTTTTAACAGAAGCCAACAAGAGACTGTTCATTCCTCCTATGGGCCTTTCCGTTTTGATCTCTGCAAAAGGAGAAGCAGAGGCAGCAGCATGGGCTCTCGGGAACCCTCATTTACAGCATGGCCATCCCATACCAGGCTGGGGCAGCAACTGGGAAGAGAGAGCAGGTAACGGAACACACTCTCCTCAGGAGGGATTCACAGTTTGGAGGCAGTGGTGAGAGATGGACAGTAAAGTGGCTGCCCACAGCAATTGCTTTCAACAGCTCGCTGATCTAGGATGTGATCTGGGAAGCAGGACTGAACCATCTTGTTTTGTTGCCTCTCTGGAGAAATATATACACCCAGTACAGCTCCCATCTCCTGGCTGTCAAGAATAACACACGATCGCCATGCTGAAGGTTGTTCATCATTTTCATAGCACAATGCATTCTGCCACTGAGAGGTGGCAGGGGCTGTGGGGGTCTTACTGTCAACGTTTTTGAGTCCATGCCCTTTAGTGCTATAGGTGTCTTTGAAAGGGTGAAAGCTTTGCTCTTTGAAAGTGTTTTTTGTCAGCAAGGAAAAAGCAATTTGGGGCTGGTATAAACATTCCACACCTGTGAAGAGATTACATGGGAGATTACACTGGAAGCAAACAGCTGTGAAAAAAAAAACCGC
>JAAGNO010024474.1:0-12314 GCA_033439905.1 Ceryle rudis
CGGCGGGGGGGCTCTGACCCCGGCACCGGCTGGGGCTCGGGTCAGGGGTAGGGCTCGGGCTCGCATCAGCACAGGCGGGGTGGGTCGACCCCACCGGCACAGGCTGACCGCAGGGTTAGGCTCAGGTCTGGGCTCAGGGTTAGGTTTAGGCTGAGACTGAGGGTGTGCGCCGGCGTGGGCTGAGGTCAGGGTCTGCACTGGCACAGTCGGAGGAGTGTCTGCGTCCTCTCCCGGCACAGGCCGGGTTGAGGCCTCTCAGTGGGGTCCCGGCTGACATCCCCCCAGAGCCAGCAGCTCTGTCCCAGCCTGGGTGCTGTTCCGGCGGGATGGTGGGGCCAGCAGCAAGGGGTTGTAACTTCAGTAGCATGGTGGGAGTCTGTGCCCTGCAGACTGAGCCTCCCCAGCGCCCCCAGCACCCATGTGCCCACCTGTGTGTACAGACTGACCCATCCAACACAGCCTCTGCACACACCCCCATGCCCTGGTACACACACTGCCCATATAGACCCCCTGCCATCCATGACAGCCCTTATAGCCACAGCCACTCATGCATACTGTGCCACTGCACCACAGTTTGGGGTACCCCAAGTGTGTGCCCTCCTCACCCCCTGCTTCCTGAACCACAGTCACATCTCTTTACAGACAGACCTCAGAGCTCCCCTGCCCCAGCCCTCTCCTGTGCATGTGCTGTGCCGGCCTCAGTACTGCAGGGGAACTGGGTGACCCTGACCCCTGGGAACTGGGGACACTCAGCAGAGCCCTGGGGATCAGCGCTGGGCACTGATGTAAACACTGGCCTGCAGCAGCAGGAGCTCACAGCTGGAGAAGAAAGTCACACAGGGACACAGTGGCCCATGGTGACATGTGTGTGCCCCAAATGATGAAGACAAGGAGAGCAAGAAGGGCGAGGAAGATGAAGATGGGGAGGAAGCACGGGTGGGTGAGGAGTGTGAGGGGGCCTGTGGTGCTTCCAGTAGGTTCGAGGGCTGGCGCAGGCAGGCAGGGGCCAGTTCACACCCTTGTTTCCTCCATGGCTGATGGTTCTTATCATTTGTGTTTGGGGGAGATTAGCTGGAGCTGGCACCATTTCAGAGCAAGGAAGGAGGGGAGGATGGGGGGGGTTGCTCTTCTGGGAAGTAGAGCCCAGGGAAGCAGCAGCAGGGTGGTGTGTCCACTGCCTGTGAACGCATCAGGGGGGCAAACTGCAAAGGCAGAAGAGCCCTTCAAACTGCTGGCACAAGAATAAATGAAACATGTGAAGACACTGGGATGTGGACTGGGATGTGTCTGGAGGAAAAGCACTGTGGGTTCCTGCATGTACTTGCAGGAGCTGGGGCTGGTGTGGCCCAGGGACTCCCAGCCCTGTGTTTCTGTGCAGACAGGCTCCCTGCACTCCCAGCACCTGGTTACTTGCACTGCAGGCACCTCTCTCCTGATGCCCCATCTCCCATCTCTCACAAATGCTTATTTCCTCCCTCTGGAATCACAGTGCAGGGAAAACCCAGGGCTGATTAAGTATCTTATAACCAACCCATCACCTGTCATCTAAAAGCAATGATTTATTTTTTTTTTAAATTCAGGTTCCAGACCCCTGAAACCAGTAGCCCCGTGCTGGATTGCAGCTCTGTCCGTCCACCCCACTCCCACCCTGCCCAAGTACCAGAGGAAGAGCAGACACCCAGGGCAGATGTGGGGGCACTTCCCTGGCAGCTGAGGGGGATTTGTGGTTTAGGGGCTTGAACCCAAGAACAGTGTCTGTGCTTAATGGTCTGGGGTGGATTTTTTCACTCCATGAACTTGTCTGATTGCTTTTGGAGCTCATGCAGGCCCTTAGCTCCCACAGCATCCCCGAATGGAGCTAGGAGGGATTCATCCCACCTTCTCAGAGAATCCTTTAAGGGGATGCAAGAACTACATATGGCTTGGCACACCCGTCCTTCCACTCCTCTGAGAGATGCAGGCATGACAAGGCGGCAGGCTGAGTTCCATTCCTTGAGTTGTGCTACCAGCATCAGCCACACCCCAGTCTGGGGTAGCGTGGGAGCAGGCAGGGCCCTGAGGAGAAGCTTATGGCCACTGGCCCATGGCTGTCCCCCTGTACCACCACCAGCTTCACTGGCAGCTCCCTCCCCTCATCCCTCTGCCAGGAGCACTGCAATGCTCCAACCCTCCCCAGCCCCCAGTCCCAGCACGGACAGACACAGTGCTGCGGCAAAAGTGTCTTTATTGATGGCACCCGGACGCAAATGGCAGCTCATCTGTACTTCTCGGCCAGCACAGCAGCCACAGCTGACAGGAACTTGTCGAAGGCAGCATGCACCTCGGGGGTGTAGTCCTTGCCCAGGTGTGAAGCCAGCACCACCTGGAAGCTCTGCGACAGCAGCTGCAAGGCAAAATAGGGCTCAGCACCGTGCTAAGGCTCCCATCCCCCTGTCTCGGTCTCCATCCCCCGTCCCCCATCTCCCATCCCCCATCCCCCCGTCCCTCGTCCCCTGCCTGCCTTGAAGTTGACGGGGTCGACACGCAGGTTGTAGGCGTGCAGGTTGCTGAGCTCAGACAGGGCCTGGCTGAGGTTGTCCAGGCTCTTGACAGCATTGCCCAGGGCATTCAGGACCTTCTTGCCATGGCCACGGATCTGGTCAGAGCCTTGTGACAGGTCAAAGTGGGGGAAGTAGGTCTTGGTCTGGGGGTAGGCTGTGAACATCCTGTCAGAGTGGGACAGTCAGTGCCACTGATCCCCAGCTGGACCCCTCCCACCAGCCCCCCATGGAGCTCCCACCCACTCACCCCCCTCGCCCGTGGGATCCCTGGGCCCAGCATGCACCTCTGCAGAGCCTCAGCTCCGAAGTCCTCCTGGTGCCCCTGCACCTTGTCCCAGATCTGCTGGATCAACTTCTTGTCCTCGGCGGTCAGCATGGTGGTGGCTGGTGGCAATAGGCTGCTCTCAGTGGCAGTGGTGCCTGTGGGGCTGCCCTCTTATAGCAGCCGGCACCTCCGCCCTGGCCTTATCTTATCGGTGCTGAGGGGTGGGGGGCCCACGGCTGCTGGGCCCAGGGAGCAGCTGCAGTGCTGCTTTGGGGGGCCCCAACTGCCCCAGGAGGCCCAGCCCTGAGGAGGCCTTGAGGGGGCCCAGCTGCCCTTCCCTGCCCCACTACACCAGCCTCACACCCTTTGGCTGGACAGGGTCCTTCCTGGTTCCATGGGAGTCAGGGGGTGTCCCTCACATGTCCCTGGCCCCTTATCTCCTCCAACCACTAGTGCATTCAGCCCCTCTCTGCTTGGAGTGCCCCGTTCTTCCCATCAGGAGCCATGGACAATCCCTCCTGGAATGTGCTGGGGATCTGCCATGAGAACCATCACCTCTCCATCAGCCTGGAGAAACCTGAGCAGGGAAGATGCTCCTTTTTGGGAGCATGGTCTTCCCAAAGTCCATCCTGTAATAATTGTCAGGCATGGGCATCTTCCCTCCTTCCCACCCCAGTGTGTGCTTCTGCCACTTCCCATAAATGCTGGGATGTCCCACAGGGCATATGGTGGTTGGTGAGTGTCACATCCTTTGCTCAGCCTCTGTACAAAGTCACTGGTACAAATCTGGGGTTAGGGACACACCAGATGCTGATCTACCATCTAAACTGTGAATTTAAGCATTCCAGTTACCCTAGGTCCATGAATGTGGAATGTTTTAAAAACTGCTGACGTACACTGAGTGACACGTTTAGAGCAATTTGGTGGCTTCAGAGCTTCCTTATGTCTCTCTCCCCATGGCTCACAAACAGCCCCACAGTTCTGTAAATGATATGAGGACCACAGCTTGCAGTGCCAGTTCAGAGTGTGCTTAAGGCTTTGCACCCACCATTTCCTGTCAGAAGTCCTCTGAGCCAGGCCTGGGCAGTGAATGTAACCTAATCAATCATTTTCTTCCCAGCAGTTCACATGGTGCTGTGTATTAGATTTTTGACCAAACCAGCCTTGAACACAGATGTCCTGGTTTTGCCAAGCAGTGTTTGCACAGCATCATGGTTGTCTCTGCTTCTCATTCTGCCCCTCACAGGGGCAGATTTTGGGGTGTGTAATACACTGGGAGGGGACGCAGCTGGGCAGATGACCTCAACTCATCGAAGAGATATTTCATACCAGATAACACCACGTTCAGCAATAAAAGGGAAAAGAGTTGGGGGAGTTTTAGGGGGGGAACACATCTTTTTTTTTGCTTAAAACTGCCCGGGCATCAGTCTACCCATGGGAAGCAGTGAGTGATTACCTTTGCATCACCTCTTTTGTTTTATTTTCTTCCATTTTCTTCCACTTATCCTTCACTTATTAAACAATTATTTCTGTCTGTTTAACTGATCTCGATCTCAAATTTTTCTTGCTTTTGTTCTTCCTTTCCTCTTCTCCTGATCCCACTGAGGGGGAAAGTGAGTGAGTGACTGTGCAGTGCTTAGCTGCCCACTGGGTTTAACCCCCCCCGGGTATGGGTGGAGGACCCCTGCCCCCCCCCCCAGAGCGACCATCAGTTACGTATTCTTCCCTGTTGCTGCTTTCCAGAGAAACCCTGGGATCTGTGCTCCCCCAGGTGCTATCAACACTGATCTCCCGCGGCCACTAGTATTCCCAAATTTCACATGCACGTAAAGTGCCCTGTATAAAAACAAGAGATGTCAAGCTGAGGGGATGGTCTCCTTACCAAACCTGTCTAGCAGGTGTGATAGCCCAAGGTGTTCACAAAGCACATCTGATACCTTGTCCATACCACATGGAGTATGAGAAGACAATGCCCAGCATTGCCAATCACAAGATATGGCAATTCAGGTTTTGTTCACAACAGGCTCTGAGGGGTTTTGGATGGGCCAAGCAAAAAAGCCTGGGTCCGTTTGATATCCTAGCAGGGTAACAGACTATTTCCTGGTCAGCCTGGAAAGTCTGTGGTGGATATACCTTTGGTGAGCAGTAGCAGTCACAGGGCTCTAGTCTGTTGTGACTTCTGATAAATGTTACATTATTCCCACTGAATATTGTTATTCCCACTGAATTTATACAGCTTAGCACATGAATTAGTACATGAATTTACGTAGCTTACTATTTCCCCCCTCTATATTGTGTAGACAGTTCAGAACACCCATGCCTGAACAGTGAGGTGTAGGTGGAAAACATGGCGATGAAAGCACAGAGACCATAGCTCACATTTGAATTATTTATTGGGTTTTACAGATGACCGAGCCCCTGCATAGAGGGGGTGAATACTCCAGAGCCTGGCGGCTGAGGTGCACCATGGATGTGCATCCTTCACCCTCTGTGGAGGCCATTTATCTGTACTTCTCAGTCAGAACAGAGGAAACACTGGACAGGAACTTGTCCCACGCAGCATGAGCCTCTGGGGTGAAGTCACTGGGATAGCGGGCAGCCACAGAGCACAGGATACAGTGGGAAAGCAGCTACAAGGGAAAACAGGATGAAATCCATAACAGTCGATAATGGATGTCAGTCTAGGGGTCTGCGTTAGACCTCGGTCCCAGTGTGCTCTGAGGTGACAACTATGTGTCCCACCCAGGTAGCGCTGCTGCCTGGTGCTATGTGTGAAGAAGCAGAGTTGCCTTTGGTATAGGGCAAAAGGCATTGCTTGATCCCACTCCTCCTTCCATATGTCCCTTCCTTCCTCACCAAAGGGAAATACAACGAAGTGGAAATGTTTAGAATTTAGAAAGACTTTGCTCAAGACAGGTGATACAGCCTGACATGAGAGGGAGATTGGTAAATTACAACAAAGGCAGCAGAGACTCAAGCCTGTCTAACACAAACCATAGGAGTCCCCTGAATAGTTCTTTTTTTGAGGTTTACCACAATTTTCATTAAAAGATCCATTCTCAGATTAAAAATCAGGTGAGGAAGAAGCAGCAACATGAGCTGACAAGGCTGTGTAGTGCAGTCAGGGATCAAGCTGCCATTAGCCAAAATGATCTGTGGCCTCCAATTCTATGATGGCAGTTTTCATCCCTGAAAGTCTCTGAGCTCACTCACCTTGAAGTTCACGGGGTCCACCCTGAGGATATAAGCATGCAGCTCACTGAGTTTGGCCAAAGCACCTCTAATGTCATCGATGTGCTTCACAGCTTCGCCAATGGCATTCATGACCTTGAAGCCATGACCACGAAGCTGAGCTGAGCCTTGGCTGAGATCAAAGTGAGGGAAGTAGGTTTTTGTCTGGGGGTAGCTGTAGAAAAGCCTGGAGGAGAACATGAGAATGAGATTCAGAAGTGGAAATGGCATGCATGAGGTGGAAAAACTTCCAAGCAAGTAATACATGAACCTGACAGCTACAGAAGTGCACTCCTTCAGCAGCTCTAACAGAGCTTCGTGAGCTTGAAGCTTGCATCAGGAAGGTCTTCCTGCTCTTAAAACCTTTTCTGCAATATGTGCAGATTAGACAGTGGGCTAATCTGTACATACTGGAAAGAAATGAAATGTTAAAAATAATTAAAAACTCAATGTATTTTTAGGCTTGGGTTGTTTTTTCTTTTTCAATATATAGTAGCCCCAAATCGTCATGACATTTCCTATGTTATGTTGTGAGCTGGTCTGCAGGACCTTCAAACCAATACAAGCTGAACAAACCAGAACTGATATGAGTGGTACTTGGAGTCCTGGAAGGAGCATCACAATGCTTTATATGGAGCTGTAAATAACATTTAAATAACTTTGAATAACATAATAATTTCTGAAGAATTTTCACATTATCATCCCTTTCGTGCCAACTGGCTTATTTAGTATGAATTTTGTATCATTATGATGTACTTCATGTGGGGGGGGTCCAGTTGTCTTGTTTCTTAACTGTTACTTATCAACTGGAACAATGAAACATGAGTATCCAGTGAATTTAATGGATAGCTATTCTCTTAAAGCCTAGAAATTGCAAGAGAAATTGCATCACTTGTACAATAAACCACTTCAAGTTCGTTTCCTAACAGTAATAATCCTATTTCAGGACACAGAGTGTGAATGACTTTGAATTCCTCGCCAGGGCTCCTGGCTGTGAATTCTTTGGATTGCTGCAATGGGAAATAAACCATTAGAATTGCTTAGAAAAATATGTTTTGCTGTGAGATTTTGAAGCCATCTGTTAGCATTTAGTAGCACAGATAACATTCCAGAAAATTACATAGCAAACAGCACAGAGGTCATCCATCAACTCTCACCAGTCCTGGTGGGATCTCATACAAGTTTTACACAAGATGTGTCCAAACAGCAAAGCCTTGTCGAGGAGGAAGGAGGAACCCTTGTTGAAGGGGTTCTAGGGGACTTACCGCTCCAGTGATTCTGCCCCAATGGCTTCGGCTTGGCTAGCCACCTTTGTCCAGATGGTGACCACAGCAGCCTTCTCAGCTTGAGTCAGCGTCATTGTGCAGGAGGGTGTGGGCTCAGGCTCCTTGCAATAAATGCTCAGAGCAGGTTTGGTCTCATCGCCCTGGCAGTCCTGATTATAAAGAGGAAGAGGAGAGTGGACCTTGGTGCCTGTCCATGCTCATTGGTCACTCCAGAGGCCCACCCATGGAGGTGGGAGACTCTTATCTCCCCGTGAAACAATGCCTATTTCAGCAAGGGTCAGTGCACTGGCCTCCTCGCTTGCTGGCGTTCGTTATCAGTTCTTGCTTCTTAACATAATGGCCGTGTGGCCCAAAGAAATGGTCTGGACACGTATTGATACATGAGCAGAGAGATAATGCTGGAAAATTCCAGTGATGGAGCATTAGGACACATCTTTAAACCGAGGAGCATATGGATTTCAAAAATACTAAGGAGCTTGGAGAATAATCTGCATTCTCTGCCTTGCTTCACAGATGCAAACACAAGACGGGGCCTTACTGTGCCATGTCATACACTTCCAGTATGTGTGGGTGCCATGTGGCCCAATATTTCATATAAAATGATTCCTAAGTAGCACTGGGGACAGGCTGGCAGATGTGGAGTATAATTCGGTGGGGAAGCGGGACCCTCATTTTGTGGGAATCAGTGGAGATTTTGCCATTTGCTTCAGCACTGCCAGGACTTCACTTTGCCAGCCTCTTGCAAAGAATTAGAGACACACTCCACAATTGATATTGGTTGTAACAGCACCAGTAGGAATGCTTCCTATAGATACAGGGAGAGGGAGCTCATGGAATTGAGTAGGGTCCTAGAAAAAAGCATGTGTGTGTGAGAAAGCCCAATCAGAATTTTTTTAATTTTTTTTTTAAATCACTAAGTGCCTCATACTGCACATCCTTGATTTCTAGGGGTGTAATCTTCAGGTTAATTTTCTCTTGTCTGGTACAATAGCCCTCAGCACCACAGCCAGTGCTGGCGTGCACTGTGCTGCATGTTGGACACACATGGAAAAGCCTGGTCCCACAACAGATGTCTTCAGGGCACAGACACACTTGATGGGTGAAGGACCAAACAAGTAAAGGGAAGACCAGCACAAGTCTGTAATCACAGATAAGTGGGCAAAATGTCAAAGAAATACTCTACTGGAGATGGTCGCTGCTGAACCTCAGGGAATGAATATCCTGCCAGCACACAAAGCAGAGGTAAATCTCTCTGCCACCCTGATAACCTAGAGCAGCCATTCGCACGGCTGAGCTGTGGCAGCCGTGTATGGAAAGCTGGCTGGTACAGCCAGAGAAGTCAGATAGTGTTCTCTGCCCAAATAGCCTTGCACACTTGTGCGGAGAAGGTTGATACATATCAACCAGATCCCTCGCCAAGACGTGCTTGAGTTTCACAGCAGTGCTACCAACTGCTGCAGAAAGTGTTGCCCAGACATGGCAGTCCTGCTAAGAGGAAAGCCTTCTAGAGATTCAATGATACTTAGCTCATATGTGCTTTGGAATATGTCCAGACTATGGTTATCTGTACTGAAGTAGCGACGGGGGTGAAATCACACCACCCAGCCCCCCTAAATGTCACGCAGGAGCATGCTCCAAACTTGGAGTCTCTGTTGGGAGCCATGGTGAGACTGTGCTATGCTGCTGGGCAGGGGAACCTCACTGCTCTCAGCCCAGAAGAGTTGATACATTCACTACAAACAGACCCCACTCTCCTGGTGCTGTGGCTCTGCCACTGTGTCATGGGGACGGGTAGGAGTGAACCAGTAGTGCTAGAGAAGACGTAGGGATGGGATCAGACAGCAGCTGCTGGTGTCCCCAGTGTCCTGGTGGCTGCAGTGGCACTCACAGAAGGGCTCTGACCTACTCCTTGTGCTTTGCACTGGGCTCTGGATTTAGGCCTCTGTGAGTGTCATCTGTCACACGGAGCAAGAGGAACCATGGGCTTTCCCAAAGGGCAGGCACAAAGCACTTGATGCTTCTTGGTCTGCAAGCATGTCTGAGTTCAGTGGTCTTGTATTAACACCCCATCTGTGGAGGTCAACACCTCATCTGGGATTTAAATTAAGGTTCCCTCCTCAGCCCTCCTGCCCGCTGGCTGGGTGGCTGTGTAATTTGCTTCTCTCTGCACTTCACTTTAAGAGGGGATACAAGAGGGGATTCACCTGAGAACCAGTGGGGACAATCACTTTACCTAAGGAACGTTATCAGAGTGCTCTTTGTATACCCTCCCTTTGAGAAATGCCATACTTGTCCACAGAAAACCCGGAGCTAACTCTGGCTACACAGATGCAGCCCAGAGCTGTGTCCCATTAAAAGCATCTCTGATGACATGGGCAGCAGGCAATATTCAGCTTATACAGCTCACATGGATGGAGGTACCAAAGGAGGCTGCATTATCATGCCTTGCTACAGGCATTTCAAAAACTTGCAGTTTTCCCACAGAAAAAATGTTTTAAAAATAAAGATGCTGTTGTTACATATACATTTACACAGTGTTTTGGTCTCCTCCCCGAAGTGCTGCCTCTCACATCACCTGCTGCATGGCTGTGCCCCAAGCTCTCCTCAGCGAGAGTGCTTTTAATCAGAGGTCACTCAATCATTGTCCGAGGGAAGCGACTGTGACCCAGCTATATCCAGGTATAAGGCAGAGGCCAGCAGGACTCCTTCCTATTTTGCTGCCTGCTGTTTAACCTGATCAGTGAGCCTTCATCACTGTAGGGTGAGGTCTGTGTAGGCACAATGATCAGAGTGATGCCTGCACAGGAGAGTTTGTCATTCTTTAAGGAATTTGAATTCATTTTCTGAGAGTTACTCTTGCACTGTCGCAAAAGCCAGAGCAGCCAAAAGATGACCGTGGTTTGCTAGAAGGAACTCATCTCTTGTCCAGGATCAGAGCTGCGCTGGGGACAGTTGCGAGAACTCCTCAGGAACGTGACCGGTGGGAGAAGCATGATCCTTGGCCACATCCCACAATGTGACATGAAGAGTGACCATCTCTGTCCTTGCATGGACCTCTCAGCCAAGTTCCTCCATCTCAGTGCTCCAGCTGCCTATAGGGTAGTGAGGGGTGGAGGTCTGGCCTCAGCAATGCAGAAAATTGGACAACATGTTTGCTGGTGTTCCCTGTCACTCAGACTATGTCCTCTGAGAAACCCCACCAGACCTGCCTTCCTTCTTACTGGTGCGTCTCATAATTATGATTCATAGACTCATAGCGGAATGTCCACCCTTGGGCAGGTGATGAATCTTTGTCATGAAGCTGTGAAATGTCACCAAAGGTAAATGTTATTATTAATGTAGGCCTTTTTAAATCCTGTTCCAAAAGCAGGCTCCCAGAGTTTCTTATTTTAAAGGGCAGAAGCAAACAACTGGCCAGTTTGCCTTGACTGTAAATCCAGTGACTGACTGAATGGCCCCACTGTGAGATGAGGGATAACTTTCCCCACAGGTCTGTATTCTCCATGGGGACTGCCTCCCCTCCAGGGGAATTCCGTGTGTAAGGTGAAACGTACATCTGCTCTAACTCTGGAAAGTTTTTATAATGCTTTGGAAATCATAAAAGTAGAATCTAATTCCTGGCTTTATTCTCTAATATCCAACCAGTGCTCAAAGAACTTGCAACACTTTGCTTTAACTAACCTATGGCCTCCAAGAGCCAGAAATTACAAATATGTCTGTAATATATTATTTAAGAAAGTTAAATTATGCTCCAAAGCAGACACACTGGGAAATTTTAACATAGGTGCCCAGCACTGGCAGATGAGGAATGCTCTGCCGTGATAATACGACTGCTCTTTAATCACCCTTAGACAAGTCTCTCCCCTCAGTGACACCTTCTCTCACTTCAATTGTTATCGGCGGCCTTGCAGAGAATGGCCCCGCAGATTACGCCTGTGCTGCGTGTGCTCATCTTCCCCCTCAGCCATCCACCTCTGCACCGTGTCCCTGAGGGTCTTGCAGAGCAACATCCAGAGTGGGGATATCTCAGCGTGTTCAAATGTCTAATGCAATCAAATGCAGAAGAATTTGCGCGTAAACCTCGGGACATCCTCTAATATAATTGCTGATAACTTCTGGTCTCAGTTAAACACAAAATAAGACAGAGGCAGCAGGACAGCTGCCAGGGGAAGTAATGTTCCACTTGCTGATCTAGAGGCAGGAGTATTTTTAGAGGAGCCACAGGGCAAGTTGTACCAGTGCTGTAAAGTGCCCCAAGATCACCTGATGGAAAAACTACTGAGTGGGGCTTTCCACCAGCATGGAGAGACAGGTTCCATGGTGAGGCTCCTGCAGGCACCCTGTGATGGCTGACCCTGAAGGCAGCGACGAGCCCTCGCTGCCACTTGTCACCAGCTTTTCATAAAGTTCTGGAGGCATTAATGTCTGAACTGTTTGAAAGGTGACAAATGACCCAAAGAAATGGCAACGGGCAGCCCAGGGCTCTGGCTACACCTGCATGAGGGCACCAAGGCTGGTGCTGTGGCTGGGGAGCTGGGTGTGGGGCTGAACTGGGGCTGGGGGCCATGCTAGGGCTGTGCTGGGGGCACTAGGCTGAGCTGGAAAGTTCTGGCTGTGGACACTTGAAGCACTGGAATAAACTGGGAACAGGGGCCAGTGCATATGTGAGTGGGATGGGCGCTGGTATCCACGGAAAGTACTGTTCTGAACTGGGGGCACTAGGATGATTGAGGGGAGTGCTTGTCTGGGTGTACGTGTGTGTGAGACTCTGGTCTGAACTGGGAGCACTGGGATAACTGAGAGGAGTGCTGGGAGCGTGTGTGAGGTGCTGGTCTGAACTGCGGTCACCGGTCTGACTGAAGGGAGTGCTGGGGGGTGGGGGGGGGCCGTGGTTCCCGTGGGCCGCGGGATGGGTGGTTGGGCAAAGCGGGGAGTGCGTGAGGGTGGGACTGTCTGCGCCGACATGCGCTCAGGTTGTTCCGGATCTGAGTT
>JAAGNO010024478.1:0-32483 GCA_033439905.1 Ceryle rudis
GAGGCGGCGGCGGGGCCGGGGGTGCGGGGGCCGGGCCCAGGCCCAGCCGAGCCGAACTGAGCTGAGGGCCGTTGTGTGTGCGCCCGCAGGAGCTGGAGGCCATCCCCATGTTCATGAAGCGGTGCCAGGCCGAGATAGACGCGGCGCGGCAGCCCGAGCTGGCCTGTCTGCAGTCCCTCCTCTTCGACGAGGAGCAGAGCCCCGCAGGTGGGCGGCCGGGGCCGGAGGGAGGGAGGGAGGGAGGGAGGTCCTTCTCTCCATCTGCTCCCCCGGCCCCGGCCGGGGAAGGGGGCTTGGGGTGCCCGTGGGGCTGTGCCCTCGCTCAGGCCCTGTGCCCCGCTCCACCCGCTGCAGAGCTGGCCAGGATGTACAGAAACGAAGGGAACGAGTACTTCAGGGAGAAGGACTACAGGAGAGCTGTCGTCGCCTACACCGAGGGGCTGAAAAAGAAATGCGAGGACCCCGAGCTGAATGCCGTGCTGCATGCGAACCGAGGGGCTGCGGAGTTTTACCTGGGTAAGGAGATGTGTGCCATCCTGCCCCGTCCCAGACAGGGCCGGGAACAGGGCTCTGCAAGCTAAAATTGCTTTGCCAAAATTGTTTTTCTTCCCTGTTTGTGGTTTTCTTTTTCTTTACTGTTTTTACGTGATGCAGCAATACTCAATAGGTTGTTCGTGAGAAAAGACACCTTGAACCCCGAAGACCTGGCTCACTTCAGAGCATGGCTGTGTGCAGGGTTTGTGCTTTGCTTGTTTCAGCAATTACTTGTTGCTAAAGCTCTGGCTCCAGGAGATGACAAAGCCAGTGGCTTTTGATTCTGACCAGATTCATAGGGTGATGGGAACTGCAGGGGGATGCCCTGGCCTCAAAAATCTGTTGAAGCAACACATTCTGTTGCTCTTTCCTGGCCACATCCTCCCTGAGCTACTACCCATCCTACCAAAACCATCCACTCTGTAGGGAAGGTGTTCTTGGCCTTTTAATGCTGTTCTGTGTTGCAGCTGGGAGATGGTTTGCTCACAGGCATCTTACTTACCCCTCACCTGTGTGATTGATTCCTATCCTTCACTTCTTGCTCTTTCTTCCTCCGCTCACCTCCCAGCGATTGCAGAAACAGTGTGTTATAGAACCTCCGCGTAAGCTGTTTTGTCACCTTGAGATCTGGTTGGAATTTAAACATAAATAAAAGGTTCTGAGCAGTTTTTCTTGCCTTACAGGTAACTACCGTTCTGCTCTCAATGATGCCATCCAAGCAAAAAAGCTAAAGCCCACCCACCTCAAGGCAATCATAAGAGGTAAGACTTAAAGGAGGTGTTACTGCTTGGAGCACAAGGAGCATCCTTTCAAAACAGCTTTGCACGTGTTAGTTTTACTTGTTATGCTGTTGTTGTTACATGCCCTGGAACAGACTGTTGGATGCTGCTTTGTCTCGCTGACTGTTAAATAACAGTGTTTATAAACCTTAAATTACTGTCAGTGGCCATCATACTTTGTTTCCAGACAGCATTCATTTCAGAACAGTGGTTACTGCGTGTGACACTTTTTCTCTTGTTTTGTTATTGGTGTTTCTCCTCAAAAGAGCTCTCTCTTGTGTTTTGCTTTGAATTCTCAGTCAAAACACCTTCTTGCTCTTTGTTCTTCAGTTTCCCTACCCATCAAAAAGATGTGGGACCTGTTTCTGTAGAGCACAGCACAACTTTTGCTGTTTTCCCCTAGTTTTGGGCTTTGTTTCTTCCCCCAAGATTCCTTGCTCCATGGAAATCACCAATTTTTTTGTCTTTACAACTACTGATATGTTAATCATAATGATAAAATTGTGCTTATAGCAGACACTTCTAGCATTGCTCTGCTCATTTCTGTGACCAGATGAGCAAACGGCCCAAGAACTGCTGAAATATTTTTGATTTTCTTCTCAGCTGACCTGCCAGAAGCCTGTGATGGAACATGATGCTGCAAGACAGCAGCATGTGCTGATGCTGTCGTTATAACCACCGCTGCGTGTGGTAGTTGTATACTTGACTCCAGTGCTAGAAGCTTATAATCTTAATCGTTCCAGGAGCCCTCTGTCACATGGAGCTAAAGAATTTCTCTGAAGCAATAGCATGGTGTGAGGAGGGCTTGCGAATAGATTCCAAAGAGAAAAAGCTTGTGGAAACGAGAGCTAAAGCTGACAAGTTGAAGGTAAATATTCTGGCAGTCTAGTACCTACAATGCTTGTCACCTGCTTTGTGTCCAGAAGCACTTTGGCATCCTTGGTTGACAAGTGCTCCGTATAATGTCCCCAGACAGAACTGAGTTGTGGTTCTGTGTGGAGGAAAGAGCTGGAGGGGACCCTTGTGGAGATCTGAACTGATTTCTTCGCTCATTGGCAGCGTAGAGCAGTGATGGGCATTGATTTGCTGTGAGTGACCATGGTGCAACCTTTTCTTACGTGTAGCGAGCTGAGGAGCGTGATGCAAGGAAAGCAAAGGTGATGGAGAAGAAAGAGCAATGTCAAAAGGAAATTTTGCTTGCAGCAATAAAGGTGGGTTGGTGAGGGCTTGGGTTTGTGGGGGTTGTTTCTGTTTTGTTTTGGTTTTTTTAAGAGCTCTCTTGTTTGTCCCTAGGAGGTGGTTCTCATATGCAGGCTTTTGGGGGGCTAGAGACAAAAAATTGGGTTAAAACCATGATTCTCCTTATCTGTGTGGCGCTAGCCCTGCCTCCCAGGCCTGTTTCCCTGTTTCAGGTGACAACTAATGCAGAATTACAAACCCTGTGTTAGGAGGTGCACTGAGCAGCCAAGAGGGTGCTCTGGTTGCTGGGCTGTAGCATCACGCTGGTGCAATGGACCTTGCTTTCTTTGCTGCTGATGAGCATTTCTTCAGTGGAAGGATGGAAGATAACCAGTAAGGCAGAGCAGGGAATCAATCCCGGGTCCTCGCCTTCCTTGGCAAGTGTTTGGGCTATGTTGAAATATAAGGGGCTATTCTGTAAAGTCAGATCTGTTCTGCAGTTGTCTTTCCAAAGAAAAGAGCGAGCTTTCTTCAGTTCTCTGAAAGAGTGGATGTTCTTGGAGCTGGTGCACGTAGGTAGCTGCACCCTGAAGTTATGCCTGATAGGTCCTGAAGAACAGGATTTCACACGTGTCCCTTCCCGTATGTTTTCTCGCTTGTTTCTCAGCACATGGGCTCCCCTGGATTCCCACCTCTCCTCATCCATTTTATGAGGAGCCTGGGTGTCTGGTTGAGGTTCTGGATTCTACTGGGAAGACCAGTCACCTGAGTCTATTGTCAGAAGGCTTTTGATCCATGTTTAAGAGCTGACTCATTAATAAGAGAGACACGATTTGTCCTGTTACTGACTGCTATTTTTTTCTCTCTTATTCTCCCCACCATACCTGTTTGGGTTTTTGGTTGGGTTTTGAGATTTGTTTTTCTCTCCTTCCTACCCTCCAGGAAAGAAATATCAAGCTGGTTCTTGAGCCTTCAAATGAAGAAGAGGAACTATCAGATGGCCTGGCTGAGATATCCTTAGATGGATTCCACCCCGACAATGCCACGGGGACAAAGGTGCACTTAGATGCTGATGGCAACCTAAACTGGCCTGTCCTTTTCCTGTACCCTGAGCATGAGCAAACAGACCTCATTGCAGCTTTCCATGAGAACTCCAGGTAATGCACTGTCAGCAGAGTTCTTGTATAAAGGAGATGTTTGAGTAGATGAGAACAGACAGCAAGTGAACCACAGCCATGCTAATGAAGTAGCTCCAGATTTCTCATTTCCTAGCTGACCCTGCTTTTGAGCAGGAGGCTGCAGTAGATGACCTCCCAAGCTACTTTCCAGCCTGAATTATTCTATGATTTACAAGCGCAGCTTTAAAATGCGATGGACAAAATCTCTGAGGGTGCAGAGGAACGTGTCGCACCTAGCCAGTGTGACTGAAGGGGCTTGCAGTGCAAGCGTAGGCCAGTGTCCAGTGATACCTGTGACCCATCCCATGCATGGATTTCAGAGGTGCTGTTTCAAAGCCCTGCAAATATGGGAACTTGGAAAGAGGATTAAACTTGAAAATTATAAAAAGCTTTGAAAAAGACCTTTTGAAACCACAGGTGGCCCCGTAGTTCCCTTGGAGCTTACAGCAGGCCTGACTGCAGTGCTATCAGGCTGTAAGCCAAGTGACTGGCAAGGTGGGAATTCCACCCTTCTTGATGTTCACCTCAGTTTCTGGTCTTGCAAGTGTAAGCAGACTTGGAATTCGTAACTTTTTTTGGAGGGGGAGATAAGTATTCCTCAGATCTGTTAATGAGTTTAGGACTTAAAGGTACAGTGCAAGGAGATTAGTAAAGTTGTGGTTCTTACACAGTAGCGTTCGCTGTGCCTTTTCATGACCAAAGGAAGTGAAAATGAGTTCTTAGAATATATTGGCCACCAACACTCCCAAAGTACTAAAATAAACAAACCTCTGATCTGGTGAAGTGTGGTGCTGGTGGGACCATGTAGAAGGAAAATCAATTTTAGATGAAATGCAGGGTGTTTATTTTGACATCTTTTTCAGTGTGAAAATGAAAAGCTAAAAATAATTTTTTGTTGCACTGGTCACATTTGAAATTGATCATGAGTTACAACAGGGCCTTGGCCTCATCAGGAAAAAACTGCTAATGATCTAAACTTACTTTCAAGTCTGTTGTCTAATTTACTAGTGTATTTTTACCATCTTTCAAATTCAACTGTACAAATTCTTGAAGCTGAACACTTTTTCTAAGCTAACCAAGCGTACTTTGGCTTTTAGGTTTATTGATCATTTAATGGTGATGTTTGCTGAGTTGCCTCCTTGGGATTTAGAAAGAAAATACCTGCCCAGCAATCTCGAGGTGAGAAGTTTGACTTTCCTTCTATTTCAGGGTTGTTGTGTTGTGGGGTTTTTCTGTGGAGTGTGTGGAAGCAATGGCATCAGTACCCACTTACCATACGTGGATGTGAAATCTGGGTCTGGAGAGCTACATCCAGTTACAAACTCCAGTATTTTCCAGATTTGCTGACGTGGACACAGAATTCACTAATGAAAATGAAATTTCTTTTCTATTCCACTTACGTTGTATTTGATTGAAGGTATTTCTAGATACTGCTTAGATTCCCATCTTTGTAATGATAATTAAGATTTAGACCATCAAGATGTTAGTCTGCCCATTTTGGGTTTTTTAACTGCACTGTTAAGTTCCTCAATACAAATGAGAAAATACTATTGAAAAAAAATAGGTTATTTCTGGAACTAATTGGAGGTACTTAAACACTTCATCCCATCAAGACAATATGTGGCTATTAAGACTTTAGCAAAGGTGGGATGCATGTTGGTTGTGGCTGCAGCAGGTTTTGAGAATTTTTCAGACATTGTACGTAGGATACAGATGTTTATTTTTCATTTTCTGCTTCAGTGTCACGTGTGCCAGGCAATGGCTCAGCCCTTTGTGCAGTGAGCAGACAGGTCCAAAAGGACAGTTGGCTGTGTACTTGAGCAGATAAAAAACCAGGGTTATAGCTCCATGTGTACGTACAGTCTAAGGCACAGCTGCTGGATTTGAACCTCTTGAATCTACTCGATTTTGTTTCAATAGCTGTAAACCTACTCAGTTTAGCTCATACTATTGCTGCATTTCACCCCTTAAAAAACAACCTGTGGATTTGGACTGCTTCTCCTTAAAGTGCAGGAACAGGCAGGGTGTTTTTCCTTCCTGCTGCCACTGCCATAAGAAGGTAAACTGGTTTATACAGGGAAGATTTGGGATTTACAGAACACAGTCTCAACATTGCTGAAGTTAGCACCAGACACAACTGGGTCAAGCTACAGAAGTTTGATAACCCTCTAGTAGATAAGTGGTGTGCTGCTACTGCACTCTGTAGTTTGCCTTCACATACCCTAGGTATTTAATAACCCTCCACAATTTTTTTCAGCTCTATTTTGAAGATGAAGAAAGAGCAGAAATGTACGAGCTGAACCCAGAACACACATTGCTACAAGTGCTGCAGCACAAAAGGTGAGGTTGTACCCATTCGTGTCCAGAGTGAGCGCAAAGGCAAAAAGTATGAGCTTTGGGCTTTCAGTGTAGTTTGTTCTCTGATTTAATAGTCCCAATTCTTGGACTTTAATAGTCCTCACTCTTCTCTGATTTAATAGTCCTAACTAACTCTTGAAGGTGTAAAGCGTGGATTTGTGCCTCGCTTTAGTGACTTATTTATTTGCCCCCAAAAAATTAACAGCTCCTTCCAGGACTGGATGGAGATGGGAAGGGGAGTTGGGCTACACACAAGCAGCAGCACAAAAGGGATGTTTGAGATCCCATCTACACAGTACTACCTAAAAAAAAAAAAAACCCAAACCAAACAAAACTAAACAAACAAAAAACAACAAAACAAAACCCAGCAGCATATGAAGAGAGAGCATGCTGAAGGTTAACAATGCTCTCACTGTTAACGCTGCGTGAGCAGCCCCCAGTGCAGCATACATCACAGCTCCACTCTGAAACGGACTTTAACGTGTTGTACAGTTATTGAGAGAAAAGAATGTGTAGTTTGTGAAGCCAAAAAGTTACTGTGAAGGCCGAGCTGTTAACTTGCACCATCTTGTAGCTGGCTGGAGAAAGCCTGTGGCGTGGTGCCAGGGGCTTGGTCTGTCACAGTGGGAGCAGAGCCCTGGGCCCACCGCTGTGGGCTGTGTCTGAACCGCTGCTCCATAAAACTCAGCAGCGTGCATAAGCGCTCAGATTTCAGGCTGTAAGGGCGGTTGCAAAAGAAACCTCCTTCCAGAGGGAGAATAACAGTTGTTTTAATTAGAAGTAGCTGTTGGGAGAAGAGTTGATTCATAAAACACTCCTCCTCGGATGTGTGTAACCCTGGCTCCGAGAGGCTCTGCTAATCAGCAAAAAAGCTCGTCATCGGCCCTGGGGAGATCAGTCGTTATTGTGCTGGGCGGACGTCAACTCGCTCTGCACGACACTTGGCCAGCTACGAGGAAGCCAAAGGACACCTTTTAATCTTTGCAGGTATTTTGTAAAGGCCGGGACTCCAACAGTTTTGGCATTTGTAAAGCGTTCCCCTTTCTCCAAGAAGTACTTCTCTGGCAAGAAGGTGCATCGACTGTAACGAGCAAGAAAGCAACGAGAGGAATCCTGTGCAGGAGGCTGCTCTTTGTTAGCCCTGCAAACTTCTGCTTAAACAAAAGTACCTCGCACACTTCGGGGGAGAAATAATCTTGGCACACGGGGAAACTTCCAGGAAAGCAACACAGGAGAATTAAGGGCTTACAGGAGGGGATTATTTGTTTAAAAAGAAATCCAGCTGGCTTGCAGAAGGTCTCCTCTGTGATAGGCTGCATGTGGTTTTGAGATCAACCTGAAGCAGTGCCAAATGCTGGCTGCAGTTGAAGCAGCAGCAGCTGGGAATGTACTTACCTGTGAAAAATCACTGATTGCCTTGGAGGGGGGCTATAGTTGCTGGGGTTTAACTGCAGTGGTCTGGGGAGGTACCCGCCTGGTGCAGCAGGGTGGATGTGGTCAGATCCCTGCCTGGGACTAAAGAGCTGCTGGTTTTTCACCGCCTGGCTCTGCTGCTGGCCAGAGTAAAGCAGAGCTCTTTGTTCTGAGCGGTGGGTTTTGCTGACCCTTTGGCTACCTTACTGATTGTCCTCTAGAACCTGGAAATAAACATGTCTTTTTTGAGTAGACTTGACTTCTGCCCAATAAATGAGACAGTGGCTTTTCTCACTGCATGAAGTACTACAAGAGAACGGCAGACAGTAATTCTAAACCCAAACACAACCACCTTATGCCTTACACTAACTGGTGCAGCCACTGTGCAGGGGCTTCTCTGCTTCTGTATTAGCTTTCAGCATTTAATTGAAAGTAATTCTGATTCTCTCTTTCTTTTCTGCAGTCTTTCTGTGACTGCAGAAAGATACTGCAGTTTTAGACATGTGTAGTGCATGGGGCATTAAAAAGCTGTTCAGCTATAAACATTCCTGCTTAGCGCAGGGAAGCTGGCCTCAGACAGCTCAGGAGAAAGCATTTCCATTTCACTATTCCTAAATTTCTGCACCGCGCACAAATACAGCTAGAAGTAACTCCATTTGAGGATGCTGAAATTTAATCTCCAAAGCTTGGGGCTACTGTCCAGCAGGGCAGCAGGACCTTATCCCAGAGTGCTGGTTCTGGCTGGCCAGCCCTCGCCTCACCACATCCTGCTCTCACAGGGTGGGGAGACGGGCAGCCAAGAAGTACAAGCTCAAGCCATTGCACATGATGCAGCAGAGGTTGCAGAGGGAGGACAGACCATGGTAGAGGGTGAACTCCTGGGCCAGCTGCCGGTAGCCGGGGTTGGAGGCACGCAGCTGCTGGCAGGACTTGCTGGGAACCCGCCCGACCTCCTGTCCGAGGCCGTGGGTGCGCTCGATTTGCTGCATGTCTGCCACGATGTCGGAGGTGACCCGGCCGAACCACTGCGTGTTCAGCACAGAAGCAGCAACGCAAACAAAGAAGACGATGATCTGCAGGGGAGCAAAACCTGCTGTGAACATCTCATGCATGTGGTGGGTTCAGTTTCTCCCCCAGCCCCTCTCACGGGACCCCATGGAAGAAGGGATTTGGGCTACAGCCAGCTCATGTTTTAAAGCAGGAGGCTACCTGGGTTGTCTGTTCATCGCTGAGCAGCTCATAGGGGTGGTATGTGGCAAATAGAGTCAGGTTGAAGAAGGCACAAGCAGAGACGATGTGGAAATAGTAGGGGAAGAGCTTGCGCTGGATGAAACCGAAGGTGTGGCGAGGGAGATGGTTGCTCATCACGAACCCTGTAAGAGGCGAGAGCAGGTAGGTCCCAGAGCAAAGCCCCCTCCCCTGGGCAGAGGGCCACCATGGTGTGCACAGACCACAACCTACCAGCCAAGAAGGTCACCCAGATCTGCGTGCCCCAGGAGGTAGAGAGGAAAACCAGGTGTAGCAGTTTGATGGTGTTGGAGGGCTCTGTGCTGGTCGGTACGGTGTCCTGGCTGAGGACGGGTCCCTCCATGTCAGCCAAGCCACCCTCAAATTTGGCTCTGAGCTGCTGTTTCTGCTGTCACCTTGCTGGATGCAGGTCAAACGCGGTTTAGCTTCACAAGCCCACTTATTTGGGAACAGCTTTGGAGCTGACACAGGAGCAGCCCCTTCCCAACCCCACCACCATGCACCCAGCTGGGCTGCAAACCCAATTTTCCACCCCCTTGTATCTCATGGGCAGGGCACTGCGTCAGTAGCTGGCTGTTTCAGGTGGACTTTCGGCAAAGTCCAGCCATGCACTGGCTGACCTCTGGCAGCAGGAATAAGCAGAAAGTCAATAAAAAGGGGAAAAGGAAAAGCCCTGAAAAATATGCCTGCCCACAATGCAGCCACCAAAGGGAAAACCCCCCTGGTTAAAACCAGCAACAGCTTCTGCACACTAACCGTGAAGCTTGAGGGCTGGAAGAAGCAGAGCTGGCTGGCACAGGCAGTGGTGGGTGGAAGGCGGCTTTGAAGGAGCTGCCTTCACTACAAGGAGCACTTCGGTAAATAAAACAAAGCTGCTGGGAGCAGCCCATCAGTTCTGCCACCTGCTTTGTACCACCTCCTCCTCCTCCTCCTCCTCCTCCTTCTCCTCCTCCTCCTCCTCCTCTCGGCCGGCTGCCTCTGGGCCTGAATTACAGTGGGGATAGCCTCGAGAGAGATGCTGCCATCTAATTACATCCTGCTCCCCCTGCAAAATAGATAAATACATGCTGTGTTTTTATATATCAATTCCAGTGTATTTATTTAGGCATCTGTAAAATCAGGTCCTTGAAACCCATGAAACCAGCATCACGTACTGGAGAAGGCGCTCGGAACCCACCTGGAGTGCTGGCCTGCAAATCCCCAGCTGCCACCACGGCCTTCGCTCTGCCAAAAGCTTCTTGGCATTTTTGGGATGCCTGGGCAACCAGGATGGAGCCTTCCCACTCCCAGGGTTCCAGATCTCCCTCTCCAAATCATTTACTTCCGTGCAAGAATTAGCAGCTGAGAGCAGCAAGGCAGGTAGGTGCTTTTGTGAAAGGAGGGTGGTTCAGAACAGGGGGTTAAGACCCTGAGAGGATTTTTATTTTTTTAAGGGAAAAACAGTGACTGTTAAATTGTCCCTAGAGCTGTGTATTTGGTGGACAGGGCAAGTAGGAGTCTCTGAGAAAGTCTGGTAAGGGCAGGCTGCTCCCAACAGGCTCCGACAGCCCCACCAGCAGGTCCCTTCTCCCCTGGGAGCTGGCTGTGGGATGAGGTGGTTGGAGATGGGTGGTCCAGGGATGCTCTGAGCTGCCCGGTCCTGCTCTCCACCACTCCCCCACCATTCCCTCCAGCAGAAGATGCTGCAGGACTGCAGGTTTTTTCCCACCTGCACGTAAAGCACAAGATGCTTCCCACTGCTGCAGTTCCCTGTTGTGATCCCATCCATTTCCCATTGCCCCCAGATCACTCCTGCTCCATCACCCTGCACCCGGGGGGACCGGCCAGAGCTGACTGTGGCCTCGAAGGGACAAAGCACGGTACTTAAGGAGACAGAGAGGTCAGTTAAAGTTTAATGTTCAGGTGGGTACATCATTCTCTGCACTTAATCAAGCAGCAGCCATTTCTAATGATAAGTAGAAAGGGTGGTTCACATCCCGGTGATAAAGAGGCAGGATTGCTCTGAGTTTCAGGAGATAAGAGGGCTCTATAAAAATTGAATGCTTTATACCATGCTCAGCTTGAGATGGCTTTATCTTGTAGTGATAGTGCAGCGAGGGGAGGTCGGGACAGTGCCGTGCCAGGCCTTGCACGGAGATGTTTATGATCAGAGATAGGGCTGAGATTAGGAGCTTATGGCCACTCCGTGGGTGGGAGCCGCTGGCCAGAGGGGCAGATGGTACCTTCTGCTTATAAACCAGGTGAGGAGTTTGGGTGGCAAAGCGCCTTCCTAGGGACTGGGCATTGCAGAGGGGGCAGAAACACCCTGAGGTGCCTGGAAAAGACCCTGTGTTTATTTTTGGTACCCCACAGCCTTATCTTACCCCACATACAGCACTAGCATCGCTTGCTCGTGGTTAGGCTCTGCAAAAACCCCTGCCTGTGCCCCTTGAGCGCACAGGGGCTCTGCCAAGCAAAGGTGAGGAATCAAGGCAGTGCTAAACCTGCTGTGCCCGCAGCTCCCAAGGGCTTCAGGGACTCATTCCCCTCCCAGCAGGCTGCAAGCCTTTCAGAAAGCTCAATGCCATCAGAAGACTTCTGGCTACGTGGCCCAGGAAAGCCTGGGTAAGGGGTTTCTGCAGGCCTGTGGCTGAGGGCAGATTTCCCCCAGGGTGTGACTGATGAGCAGCACTTCCACCGTCACCCCCCTGCATTTTGGTGGCTTTCCTGGAACATCTCAGGGAGAAGCAGGTTGGCAGCAAGGTCCATGCTCCTAAGCCATTCTCTGCTGCTACAGACACCTGTGAAGCAGCTCCATACTGCCACCAAAGCAGAAACACCCCTGGAGGCATTCAGGTCATTAGTGCTCAGGGCAATTAGGGGTGGTATGGAAGGCTTTCTGGCTCTGGGTTTCAGCATCTGCTTGCTCAGACTTACAGAAACAAGGTTTGGCTTTGTCTTTTTTTCTGCTTTTTTTAGTGCCCTGAGGCAGTTTGGGGTTTATTGCTCAAGATGTTGGTGCACCCAGTAGATGGGGAAAAGGGGCAGCTCCCCCCTTCTGCACCAGCCCCTGCTGGGGCGGCAACACCTCCAAGAAGTCCCCAAAAGCCACTTGCGTGGAGCACTGGCTGACACCCCCCTTTCCTGCAGTCCCCAGTCCTGCCTCTAAGGAACCCCTGTGTCTGTCTGAGCCCTGGGCAGCAGCTCTCGGGGTGGGTGACCCTGAGCAGCCCTGTCCCCCTCCTCGCCTGGGCAAGTGGCACCTGCCCAGGGTGTGCTGTGGGTACAGGACCCGCACCCCGAGCTCACTGTCCAGGCAGTGGCACAGCAAACCCCATTGACCCACAGCATGTACAGATATTTTTTTCCTTTTAATGTGCTTTTATTGCCACTCCTGAAGCCCCATGGGGTGGGATTTCAGCCCAGTGGGAGCAGGGGCTGTTTGCCAGCCCTGCCCAGAAAGTGGAGCAGCACTGGGCAGCCATGGGGGGCAGGGGGGTGCTCCACTGTCCCCTCTGCACTGAGGAGGGGTATGTCACCCTCCCCACATCACTGCCTCCTCTCTCCCTTTGCTGCCACAAAGGGAACCAGTTTCCCCCATAAAGAATTAGTAAAAAAAAATATGGTTTAGGAAGACTTTGGATCATATAAAGATTCAAGTATCATTAAGTGAGCTAGAAAACTAAATCCTGTACATCAGCTTATAAAATTCCTAAATAAAAAAAAAAAGGAAGAAGAAAAGATGACATGTCAGTGCAAGGGACAAGGTGGTAGAGTGACACCCCTCCACCCCAGCCCCTGGGACCTTGCTCGGGCCAAACCTACAGGAAGGCAGGGTCCAAGTGCCACCATCCCATGTCCCCTTTCACCACAGAGGTAGCCCCTCGCCCATCTGTCCATCTGTCAGGGCAGCTGTGGCTCTAGAGGTCCTACAGCCTCACAATCAGGTCCTCCTTGTTCTTCAGCAAGAACTTCTCGCAGGCTTCAAAGGTGGAACAAAAGTTGGAGGACAGTCCTGCCACATTGGTGGTGACGTAGTTGAGGTACCCTGGTGTAGCCTGGTTGTAGTAAGCCACCTGCAGGGCACAGGAGGTGGTTAGTAGGGGCATGTGGAGATGGGGGAGTGGGGTGCAGACAGATGCAGGTGGCACAGTCTGATGGCATGGCCACAGTATCCCACCTTGCTCATCTCCTCTGATTCTGGCCAAATGCAGAAGCCAGAGCAAAGTGTCTCCCCTCGTGTGAAGCTGGCGCTGGCGGGGTGGGTGGGCAGTGTCACCGACCGAAAGGCGACCACGTAGGGGTCCCTGGGGAGGAGAGATCCCAGTGAGCTAGTGCAGCCCAGACAGCAAGGAGCCTGGGGACGGGGATGGTTACCCATTGCTGCAGGGTTTCCGTCGGGACGCCAGGATGACAAAGTCCTGCGGCTTGTTCTCGCAGCTGAGCGTCTGGCTCACCACGTGGTAGATCATGTCATCATCGTCTACTTGCTGGACAAGCTCAGCACTCCTGCAAGGCAGGAGGAGATCAGTCAGAGAAACCTCACTGTGTCCCTCAAGTCCAGGGGCTTGCACGTTTACAGCCCACCACCATACCCGAGGTATTTTGGGAGACCCAAAATAGATGTTTTCTGCAGCAAAGTGCAGCCATCAGCCCAGGCAGAGCCAGGACAGGGACACACAGTGAAAGGTCTCTAAGAGCCAGGAAGGCCCAAAGGGGTGTTCGATGGTGAGCAGGTAGGGAAGTGATTTTTGGGAAGGGCCGGGTGTCCCTGGGAAGCCCCGCAGCACTCACATGTAGTGTCTGTCCCACTCGTGCCGGCGCCGTAGGTCGGAGAGCAGGGAGAAGGCTTGGTCAGCAGCGATGTGGACTGATATCTCAATGCGGAAGGAGAGGAACTTGTCCTCCTCCAGCGTGTACATCCTCACCTTGGGGAGCACAGGGCATGGGCTGGGACGCGTTTGCCACCACCGAGCCCCTGGGTTGCTGAGGCTTTTGAGGTGAGAAGCCGCTCAGGGGGATGGGGCAGAGTTTAGTACCTTTTCCTTTTCTCTGGCGAGTGCCCAGTTCGTTTTGGCTACAAGTGTCTTCAGGGCAGAGACGTTGTTGTAGCTCAGATAAACCTGGGGGAGGGGCAGCAGGTCAGGGTCAGGAGTGGGGGAGGTAGGGGGGCAGGAGGCAGTGACTGCCATGGGGCAGGACCCTACCTTGTTGCTTTGGTCCCAGGGCACGGAGAGTGGCACCTCAGTCTGTTTGCAGGAGACGACGTATTTTCTGCAGGAAAGGAACAATTTCCCCTCTAGTGTGACACAAACCACCACAGGCTGTCCCTGCACCCCAGTGCCGAGCCACCCTCTCCTCCCTCCTCTACCCCACATCCCACTTGCTTTTTCCACTCACCGGTCCAGCCGAATTTTTTTCCTAGCACTGGCTTCTCTGTACCTCCTCTCTCCCTCCTGATAATGGGAAAAACATATCAGGTTCATAAGAAAAGCAGTGAAAAAGCAAACAAACAAACAGATATCTTTGGGGAAGTGGGCAAAACATTCAGCAGTGGAAAGCCCCTGCGCTCACCGGCTGCTGTCCCGGCTACACTGGCAGAGGTGGTTAGTGATTAACCGTGAGCTATTTCAGCATCGCTGCCGCACGCTGTGAGCAAGCGACAGGCGCTAGCACATTAGGAGAAAAAACCCTCTCTGTGGCTGCAGAGCTGCAAACAGCTGCTGAAACACAAAGGCATTCCCTAGCACACACAAACATCCCCTCCCGGGGAAATGCACCCCCTCCAAAAAAGCAGCTTGTTTTGAAGCGAGCGCTAGCGCAGTGTTTTAAAGCAGGCAGAGAGGAGGTTTCGTGGAGCCTGTCTCTGGCCATGAGATGCTCTCCCACAGGGTGGTATGAGAGTCCTAGTTTTAAAGCATCAAAAAATCAGGTAGGTGGGCAGGGATCAGCCAAGGGGAAGGTGATGCCAGTGCCATCACTCGCACTACAATACGCCCCGAGACGCACGGCTTCCCTACCGTGCTCGCGTGACAGCTTTTCGTAAATGTTTGGATCTGAGCACATTATGGATTGGGAAGCTTTGAAAGGTAGAAACAACTCAAGAAGTTTGTGTTCTTTCCCCAAAATTACAGAAAAAAATGAGCTCAAACTTGCAGGCATTATTCTGTTAAGCTTTGCAGGGGTAATGTGGCTCCATCTCTGCACAGGCAAATGGTTTATTTTATTTCATTTTATTCTTAGTTATACGAGCAAACCATTTAATTCACTCGCTATCAAGCAATTTCATTTCCATCATCATAAAACTGCATTTATTTTGCCATTAATCCTACAGCGTTCCAGGGCTAAAGAGGATTCCTGGGGGTCCCATGGCACCGTGCCAGCCCTGCCCATCCTTACCCCTGGCTCAGGTGCCACCATTGGCAGGGTGCGGGGCCGGCCCTCCTGGTCCAGCACCACGAAGGTCATGAAGGCGCTGTTGATGTGCCTTCGGCTGACAGACATCTCCTGACCGTACGCCTCGGCGCAGACCCCCACCTCCATGCTGGGTGGGAGCAGGGAGAGAAGAAGGGGTGAGGGTGTGGAAAGCTGCTGGGAGGGTGGGATGGGGACCTCCTCCATCACCAGCACCCACCTGTTTTTGAAAGCATTGTTGACAATGGCTTTGAGCACCAGGCGGTCCCCGACTTGCGATGGTCCCCGAAAGTGGAACATCTCGATGGCCCGCAGCGTGGGATGGGCATGGCACAGCCGGCTGCAGGGGACAGGCGTTACTCTCCAGCCGTGGCCCCGTGCCCTGATCGAGTCCCCGCACCCTCACCGACCCAGACAGAGCTGAGGAGACCCAACAAAATGTCACCACCCCTGGATTTCAACTGCCAGAACCAGCCATGAGAAGGAACAATGAGAAGACTGTGGTGAGTGTGAAACCTTCCCTGGGGTCCTCCAGCACCATGCACCCATGGCACTCCCTATACAACATCACCCAAGGGTAATGTGCTGGGGATCATCCCTTTAGAGGGTCCCTACAACCTAGCTGTGGCCCAACCTGACTGGACAGTGCCCTGGCTGTGTGTCCCTTCTAGGCACACTGTCCCCACCTCCCAAATCCCCATCAGGTTACCTGGCTGCGATGGTGGCCACGTTCTCCATCCAGGCCATGATCTGCCCACCAAACGTGTTGCCTTGATGGTTGGCATGTGGAGGCAGCACCAGCTCCACGCTCTCCACTCGCGTCTTCTCTGCTGGCACTGCTGCGCTGCCATCCCGTGTCTCCAGCTCTGCCACGGGGAAAATCACAGAATGGGGGGGGGGGGTTGGAAGGGACCTCAGAAGATCATCTGGTCCAAGCCCCCTGCTCTAGTGGGGTCACCCAAAGCAGGGGGCCCAGCACCGCATTGTCCAGGCAGGTTTGGAATCTCTCCAGAGGAGACTCCACAACCTGTCTGGGCAGCCTGGGCCAGGCTCCACCACCCTCACAGCAGAGAAATTTCTCCTTAGGTTTAGATGAAACTTCCCATACTCCAGTTTGTTCTCACTGCCACTTGTCCTATCACTGGGCACCACTGAAAAGAGTCTGGCCCCACCTTTAGTTATTGATCAGTATTGATCAGATCCCCTCTCAGTCTTCTCCAGACTGACCAGCCCCAGGGCTCTCGGCCTCTCCTTGTAAGAGAGAATGGGGTTCAGTGTGACAGCTGGCCAGCAGACCTCCACTTCTGCCCCCCACATCCCACCTTCCAGCTGTGGGATGATGGGGTTGATCTCCCCCTCCATGGCCAGGGCATCCCCAAATCACTCTCAACCCACCCAGCACACCACCAAGGAAGGAGGATGTCACCGGTGGGTGTTGGGGCTATTTTGGAGCTGGGAGCCCAGGCTGCAGGACACAGTACCGGTTTCACGAGGGCTGCGGGTGAGAAGGTCCTTGAGTGTGTCCTTGTGGACCAGGCGCATGCGGCGGCGCTCGGCAGCGATGCTGTGCTCAATCTTCTCCTCCTCTGTCTGCGGGGTCAGCGGCTTCAGCTTCACCTGTGACAGGGACATGGGCTGGGTGCAGTCCCACCATGGGAGAAGGCAGGGCTCCTTCAGGTACTGGCACATGCTCCCATAGCACCATGTATGTAGGACCAGCCATGCTCCTCCTGTGTTATATCACAGCTCCTTACAGAGGCACCAGAGGGCAAAGGGCTCCTATAGCTGGGCAGGGTTCCCCTGGGAGGTGTCACGCAGCAGGGAAGGGCACCGATGTACGACACCGTCCCGCAGCGCTGGGAGGTACATTCCTGCCTTCCCAGGAACAGAGGAGGGCACGGCAGCAGTGGGCAGGTGCCCTCCATACCCAGAGCCAGGCTGAGAGCCCAGCACCCCACCGTGCACCCCACAAACACGGGATCAGGGATCACTGCCCCATCGTGTGCAGACAGCCACAAAGCGATGGTACGTGCTGTGGTGGAAAGCTGGGCCCAGCCCAGCCTGGCTCTCCCCAGAGAGCCCATTTTCCTCAGTCTAGCCAACGAAGTCCCCCCATGAGCTGCCACTCACCTTGCTGCCAGATGGGCCCTGCGCCACAAAGGTGGCATAAGCCTTGCAGATGCTGCAGTGCTTCCCGCTGCACAGGTCCTCGTAGCTCACCTGGATGCCCACCTGGGAGAGGGCAGAGCACCCCTGAGAGCCAGCTCTGCTCCCCAGGCACCCACATCCCACCAAACACAGCAAGAGGGAATGGACACATGGGATCAAAGCTGGAAACTGTGGGAGGATTTGGGGCTTTTGTGTTTGGCTGCGGTGGTGCGTGTGGCTGGGGGACAGGCGCATGGTGAGGGGGATGGGGTTGGACTGGTGATGAAGGTGGTGGGGGCTGCACACCAACCTCCATGCTGGAGTTAAAGGCTCGGTTCACTTTGGCTTTGATGTTGACAACTTGCCCGACGCTGAAAAACAGGAAGAGGAGAAAGCATGTGGAGGTTATCAAGGGGCGACAGCACATGCACCAGCACCGAGCAGCTCCCCACCAATGTGCCACAGCATCACTGCCTGCTGGGGAAGTGGCTGCCTGGGACAGTGTGGACATGCCAAGATGGCCAGCAGAACATGGGGATAGCCACCTCCAAGACGTGGGAGCCCACAGGTGTCCAGCCTGGTGGTGAAATGTCACCCCTGAGCATCTGCCTGTAAATAGGTCCCCACATCTGGGGTGCTGCTGGGACACCTGAGGGGTGCAGAGCTGCCCTTGGCACCCCCTGCTATGCGGGCATGCATGCTCCTGCCAGAGCAAACGGCTCCTCCAGCTTTGTATGTAATGTCCTGCACAGTGGGGCACCCAGGGGGCCTCCTCACGGGCCCTTGGCCAGTGGCAGCAGCAGCCCCAAAGCTGCAGGCACCTTGACTGCTTCTGTCTTTCCTCCTCTCCAGAGTCTCCTAGTGACAAGACACCTTGCGACACAGGGAGATGGCAGAAGGCAGGATCTGTCCAGGGGGCATTTTGCACCATCTCGCAAAGGAAACATCTGCTGGCAGCAAACCACTGCTCACAAAAATCTGGGTCTTCAGTAGGCTTCAGAGTAATCACACAATCAGCTTCAGCTCTGCAGCCTGACCTACTACTCCAGACTGTACCAACCAAATGAGCAAGTGCAGCTTATTAGCAACATTGACAGCAGTCTTTACCAAATGCATTATTAAATCAGGAATATTCCTCATCCCCTAAAAGAGGCCAATGCTAGAAAACTCAGAAGGAAAACTAAGCCCCGTAATTGCCACTGAAGGTTTGCACCATAGAGGGCTCAAGAACAGAAATGAGGAAGAGTCAGTGTGTGCTTCAGCACTGTACCTTCCCCCTTCCCCTCACATAGGACTTCTGGCTTCTAACAGCCATAATCATCTGAGCTACTCATCGTGCTTTGCGCGTTGGCTCTGGCTGGAGTGGGGCAGCATGAGGCCAGGATGGTGCCTCCAGCCGTTCTCCAGCACAGCCCCCAGGCCCAGTGGCAACCTTGTGCCCACCACAACGTGCCGAGACGTTAGTGGGGTTAATGTGAGCAGCCTCCGTGCACCTCCCAGGCCATGCTGCGTCAGTGGGGTTAAAGCTCCCAACTCACGGCAGCGCCGCGTTAGGGCGGCTGCTCTAGGGCTGCAAACGTCCGTACCAGACACCGCTCTTCCCGTCCCGCTGCCCAGGAGGGTTTATATATGGCTGGCTGGTGCAAAAAGAAAAAGCAAATGGGAGGAGAGGGTTAGAGGCGATGGAAGCAGTTGCACAGATGCTCCGGCCAGGTTTATGGTGAGGGGCATGCACGGGCAGGGTCCAGGCAGGTGTGCTGGCAGCCCCAGCTGTCTGTGTTACAGCCCCAAAAATCATAGTATCACAGAATCACAGAATGGCTTGGGTTGGAAGGCACCTTTAAAGGTCATCAAGTCCAACCCCCCTGCAGTGAGCAGGGATGTCTGCAACTAGAGCAGGTTGCTCAGAGCCCTGGCCAGCCTCACCTGTGATGTTGCCAGGGATGGGGCATCAACCACCTCTCTGGGCAGCCTGGGCCAGGCTCTCACCACCCTCAGTGTAAAAAATTTCTTATATCTAGTCTGAATCCACCCTTTTTTAGTTTAAAACCATCACCTCTTGTCCTGCTGCAACAGGACACTAAAATCCTCTCTCCTTATCAAACAGTAGAAGGCGGTGCCATGAAATCCACAGGAACCCCAGCACAGTCCTCCTGGGATGCTGCACTCCTGCCCAGCAGGGCTGAGGGATGGGAAGCACCCAATGCCCAAGCAGTGAGTTTTTAAGTCAGTGATGTTTTGGGGTCTCCTTTGTGCCCTGAAGAACTTACAGCTCCTCCCTGCCTCTCCCTCGCAGTGGGAGGGCAGCAGAAAGCACAAACAGCTGGGTGAGGAGGAGAGCAGACAGCAAATGCCTCCCAAAGCTCCTCTGCCTTCAAACAGCTCTGCGGGAAATCCCTGCCAGGCCCCTCGCTTGGAGAATTAAGTTGGACCTCAGCAAGCGGGATCTGAGCCAGGAGCAGCGCAAATTCCCTGACCCCTGGAGTGGTGCCCGGCTCACCCCCGCAGAGGGTTGAATTCCTTGCAGGGATTGATTTAATGCTCTGGAGCGGGACTCGAGTCTGTCCTCCCACTCCCCAAACCCACGGGGAAAAGCTTTCCAGGCAAAGCTCCTACCCAGGAGCTGGAGCTGCATGGTACTGGGCACAGCACCCACTGAGCCCACTCGGTCAGGGCATCAACCCCAATGGGACCACCCAACAGGCACCCCAGCCAGTGGCTTGCTGACCCACCATCACCACAACATCCGATGTGAGATGGAGAAAGTGGGAGTTTAACATTTCCTGGGGATGATGGTGAAACACAAGAGTGAGTGGGACTTTCTGGCACCAAAGAGTCGACAGCCTGGGACCCCAACACCAGCCCTGGGTGCCCTGTCCTCAGTGGGCAGACCTGTGCAGTGGGGAGCTGGATCCTATCTGGCACAGCTTGCTCATCTGGGCCAGGATTTGGCCAGCAGGTCCCTGGGGAACAGGGATGCCACAAACCTGTCCGCTGGCACTTGGGCACCTCTGCACCCTTGTAGGTGCAGCAAAACCTGGCACCAGAACACCCATTGAGTGAAACAGTACCCATGGAGGGGGGGTACAAGGGCTATGAGAAGACTAAAGGTGGGTGGCAGCACCTGGGCTTACTGGGGTGGTAAGGGAGGAGACCACTGTGGGCATGAAAGACATAGGTCCTGGAGGGAATGCTTACGGTGTCCCCTGCATCCTGTCAGTCCAGTCACGGTGTGCATCAGGGTGAGTACCTCTGAAGGGGTAGCACCCAGGGATTGCCAGGACAAGCTTGAGAGGAGATTTTGTCCAGTCAAATCTCAGACTGGTGCACCTCACAAAGTGATGCTCAGGGAGGTCCCACTCCCCCCCAGCACCTAGTGGGTGGGTGAGCTCCGCCGCATGCCAGCCACCCACATGACCACTACAGAGGCACGATCTGCAAGATTTAAGCTTCCCAGAGCACTAAGTCAGCGTTGTTTCTTGAACAAAGCCAGGGAGGAGCTGGGATCAGGGGAAATACTGTGAAGCCAACCCAGCAGGAGCTCCCAAGGCAACCAGACTGCAGATAAATCATCAGACAGCCGGCCAGCAGCCCTGTGGTGGAGCTGGAGCCTCAATCCCTGGGTGCCGCGCGAGTCTGGCACTGCCACTGCATCTCCTCCCCTCCCAGCCATGCCGCTGCCTGTCCTGGCTCTGGCCCCACTGTCCACACTGCACCCAGCAGATGAGGAAAATCCCCATCTGCCTCCTCCGCACACGCCCCGCCAGAGAGCGGCATATTTACCTAATGGTGTGCTCAAAATAGATATCATCCATGGAAGCCGTGACGCACGGGCAGCCGGCGTGTCTCTCGGCTGGAAAGGAAAAACAAACGGCATCAGCAACCTGCAGCAACACGCCAAGCGAGGGTGTGAGGGGCATGTGCGCTCCTCTGCCCCACCGCCGCTGCCTCAGGGCTGGTGACACCAGTGAAACCGCAGCTGACGTCCCTTTCCCTGCTCATGCATTTGGAGGGGTCAAGAGTGGGGTCTGGGGCTTCTCTGCCTGGCAGCAGGGTGAGTTTGCAGTTTTTTTAAGGGTTAGGAGAGGGGCTTGTAACTAGGAGACATGCCCTGCAGTTTGCCTTCCCTCAATGCTTGCAGCTGCTGTGGGGATGCGCAGGCAGCCGATACCATCTTCCCATAAGCAGCAAATATTTAAAAGCCATCTCACTGTTCCAGCTTTCCCTTGGGACTCCGGGAACCTCAAATGGCAAAATGGCTCTGTGAACCTCATCAAACTGCAAAATTGCACCCATTCTCCTGCCATAACCTCCCTGCGTTCAGTGACCCACAGCGTGCTTAGCAGGGTGAGCTTCTCACTGAGCTCTGTTTGGCAGAGCTCTCCAGCCACTGCTGGGGATGTCGCTGGCCCAGTCTTGCCGTGACCTGTGTACTGGGTAAAGAAAAGGGCAGTGCTTGGGAACAAGCAGGTGGGGATTCGATCTGCCTGCTGCCGCCCACACCTCCCCCCTCTCGTCATGCTCCCATTCGCCCTCAGCAGAATGGCATGAGGTGGGTCCCCAGCTGGCGTCAGGCACTGGACTGCCAGGCATGCTGCTGATGAGCCAGCTCTTGGGGACATCACCAAGATCCTGACCTCCCAACCCAGCAGGACAATGGCTCCGCTGGGAAAGGACGACTCACCGGAGAGGCAGGCGGCCGTGTCGATCCACTTGAGCAGCTGGCCGGCGCTGAGCTCGCCGCGGTGGTTGGTGTGGCAGGGAAGGACCAGCTGGCTCATCTGCACCTCTGTGGGGTTGCGGGGGGTCAAGGGGCTCGCCATGGCCCCTGGTGCCTCCTCCTGCTCCCCTGGATCCTTGGCACGTGGCGGAGAGGTCGATCCCTGCAGGGGACAAGAGCTCCATTTACCCAAACGGGAGGAAAATCCCCTGAGAAAACAGCAACCTACACAGAGCCCGTAGGACCCCCAGCCCTGCACAGCTCCAGGCACCACCAGAACCACCACCTGAAAGGAGGTTGTAGTGAGGCGGGGTTCAGTCTCTTCTCCAAAGAACAACAGATATGACGAGAGGAAATGGCCTAATGTTACATGAGGGGAGGTTTAGGTTGGATATTAGGAAACATTTCTTCCCTGAAAGGGTTGTCAATCCCTGGCCCGGGCTGCCCAGCGCAGGGATGGAGCCCCATCCCTGGAAGTATTTAAAAGCCATGTAGGTTTGATGCTGAGGGACATGGTTTAGTGGTGACCTGCCAGTGCTGGGTTAATGGTTGGACTTGATGATCTTAAAGGTCTTTTCCTAAACAGTTCTATGATTCTTTGAAACCCCACCCATCCCATCACCAAGGACATGATGCCAGCAGCCAAAAGGAAAAAAAAATATCTCTAAAAAGAGCTCCATGGGTATCACTGCTGGTTTCCAGGACATTTCTTGTCACCAGGGCAGTGGAGAAGCCCCAACACAGACACTCCAAAAAACTGCACAAAACCCACTCTCAACATCAATCAGTTCTCTGGGAAGGAATTTTGCTCCCCTGACAGCTTCATTTTTTGGGTGCCACAGCAAAGGGTGGTTTGGAGCTCCCAGGGTTTGTGGCTGGGGCTGGGCATGCAGCAACGCTCCACTCTTTCCACCAACACCCCCCTTTACCAAAGGAAATACAGAAAGCAGTTTATAAGCAGGGGAGGGGGGGAAGCATCCTCAGTTTGGGATTGTTTGCATAGTCAAATATGGACCTTGTTGGCTTCGCCATTTGCTGGGCACAGAGCTGCTCTTGCCTGTCACCCCAGCGGGAAGCAGGCTGGGAGACAGTGGCTGGTATTGCAACTGTGCTGTCGAGAAAAATAGCTGATTAGATGTCAAGTGAGCCGTGTTACACAAGGGGTGAACTCAGTTAGCCCGGTGAGTAATTGAGGAGACACAAGGAGCCATCTGGGCTTCGTCACAGCCCTTCCTTCCGCTTTCTGCTCCCACTGTGGCTCCCAACATTAGCACTTGTTGCGAGAGCCCCGTTGCAGCAGCTTCATTGCCCTTTGCTTTGCCCAGCTTCTTTTAAAGATGGGTTTATGTTGAAAATGAAGCTTTCCCGACTAGCCTGAGCTCACCGCCTCTCAGAATAGCATTTTTCTCTAGCGGGTCTAACCTCTGTTTCCATAGCTACTGGTACACGACATCCCAGGAACGGCACAAGCCTCGGCTTAGCAGAGACGGCAGCCAACGCAGTAAGCCAAGCCTACGGCAAAGGGCCCCCCCATCCCACAGCGAGATGGACCCCCACCACTGGAGCCCCTCTAGCAGGCTTCAACCCCCTTTGCGAGCCTCCTGGGCTGCTTCCCAGTGCACCGAGGTGCCTACACGAGTACCATGGAGCTATTTTGGGAAGTTGGCAGGCTCTGGGGTATGAGCCAGCAACGCAAAGAGCTCCAAAGCCGCCTGCTGCAAAGCGAGCAGCCAGCCTGGCCAGAGCTCTCCACAGTTGTTTACCCAGCGCTACCCATTTCTAAATTTTAGGGAAAAGCCAACAACCCATGGGAACAGCCCTGACCCTGCGGTAGCCAGCAAGAGGCTGGGGATGCCGATGGGGAATGGCTGGGGAGTGAATGCAACTGGAGCCAGTGTGGGGCTGGGAGAAGCTCCCAGCACGGGGTGGCATCTGCCTAGCACAGCCTTGGTTAGTAGCCACTGGCACAATTGGTTAGTAGCCACTGGCACAATGGGGTGCCCTGGGGTTAGTTGCATGGCACATGGAGTACCTGGAGGCCATCACAACAGAACCTCAAGATCTCTTCAGGGACTACAATATTCTCCTTGACCATTTTTAAGAAACACCTGGAAAGGAGAAGAGTGGCTCCTGTTAGAGCAGGACCAGCAGAGCTGGGGGTGGAGGAGGCCCACGGCTGTGACCCGGTGGAGACGAGGCAGCGTGCAGCTTGTCATACTCTGTCCCCGCTCCCCATGCTGATGTCCCTCACCACGTCACCAGCCCCTCAACAGCACCTATTGGAGGGCTGCTGGAGCCAAGGTGGAAAAGGGCAGACCCAGGGCTCAGGCCTGCCATTCCTCGAGGGTCAGCTCCAGCACTCGCCAGCTGTGATGAAAAGTGTCCCAACTATTCTGGGGTGCTGGACTGAGCCCAGGGCACGGTGCTGTGGCCCATCCCTCGGTTAGTGACGCTGGGTCAATACTTTCCATGTTGCTACATGTGACACAGAGGGCTGTGTCTTGAAGCTACCCTGGCCAGCGTGGTGACACCGCTGCGGTCACAAGACAGCCAGGAGCATATTTTTGGCAGTGGGCAGGACTCACGCTGCATGCGGGTGGTACCCAGGGCAGCAAATGGGAATCGTCCGTCACCGGCAATGCCACTGTGTCCTGCACCGGCCCCCCTGCCTGTGAAGACCTGGCATCTCCCAAGGGCATCGTGTGCCCTTGGGTGCCTGCAGGTTCCCCAGCATTGCAAGGAAAGGCAGCATGGGATCTGTAGCAAAACCAAGTGGAAGAGGCTTTATATTTACAGTTTGCTTTTAAACACAAAGCTGGTGGGACCTTGGCGTGCTCTCAGCTGTCCCAGCAAACATTCTGCTCCCATGCAGGTCCAGCCAGGCTGCTGGAGGTAGCAGCTCTTTCTCCAAGGCCAAAGGAACACCAGTGGGACCAACCAATTTTGGCACGGGATCAAAAAAGCAGAAGCTGCAGATTTACCTGCTGCACTGTCACCCCTTTGCAGGAGCCAGGGCTGGGGCATCACACGGTGTGCACCCACTGTGGCTGGTGCAAACTGAGGGTGCTCAGAGCACCGACAGATGCCAGCAGCATTGGTGAACCTTTCAAAGCCTCCCACCCCTGCTTCAGCAGCACCCAGATTTGCTTTCCCCGGCCCCACAACTTCTCCAGGCTTGTTACTGGGGCTTGGGAGCTTGCTTACAGCTCACCCACCCCTGCAAGACCCCAGTGCAGGAGTTGCTCTCCTGTTTAGCAAGCTGGGTTCACTCCCTGGGTTTGCTTCATTGCAGGCTAAAGGCAGTGGTGGTGGCCAGGGGTGGCCCTGTCACACCCCATGGCTGCAGCCAATGCCAGAGAGCGTGTGGTCCAGGCCATACCACAGAACCCAAACCTGCTCATGACTGCAGCCGTGTCACCTTGTCCCCTGTATTGGGTTAGCAGGAGGGGAAAAAAAAAGGCCATCTGCTTTGCTTTCACCGCCCCCCACCCAGCTATTTCTGAGGCGGCCCCAGCCCAAGCTCCCACTCTGTCTGGGGAAGCGGAGTGCCCCAGCCACGTGGCACCAATGTGCTCCAGAGACCCGAAACCATTCAGCCAGTGGGTATTTATAGAGTATTCGGTTATCGAAACTAAGTGAGCAAGTGTCTGTCCTCATTAAAATCTTCAGCCTCACTCAACTGTCACATTTTTAAAGCTGTTGACTGATGCAGCCCTTGGGTCACCATGGCAACGGGATGCAGTACCCAGGCGATGATGCTCTTATGCTGTCACCCCTCGAGTGACCCACTTCTACCCCAAAAAAAAAAAAAAGTTTGCATTAGAAAAAATACCCTTCCAATAGAATATTTTTCTTGCCTCCTGCCACACTTGCTTCCTGTGCTGCCAAAGGTATAAGGAGCCTGCAGAGCAAATCCAAGGAGATACCCCAACAGCTCTGCAAAGACTGGGGCAGAGGGACCCCATGACACCCCACTGCTCTCCCATATCCTAGCAGGGGGAGGGGTTGTCCCACAGCGTCAAAGCACCCACAAGCTCTGAGGATGGTCTCTGCTGACAAATTGGGTGCTGGCCTCTTGGGAAATCACTAGGGGACCATCAGCCTGGGGAAACCTCTGTCACAGAACACTCTCAGGTCCTGTAGCCCCTGGGACAGTGCCAGGCAGTGGTTGTTTCCCCAAATCCCTGAGCCCACTGGAAGCGGGGTGTTTGCTCTAGCCACCTCCAAACAGTGTATGTCAGGGAGGGATGAGGGTGAAGCTGGGCAGGGGGTCCTGGGTGCTGGGCTGCAGGGGCTCTGGGCAGAATGGGGCAGTCCCACACCTTGAGCCACCCCCACCTGTGCTCCAGAGCTCTCCCACTACCCCACTGGTGCCTCCCAAACACCTAACCTCCATCTTCCCTTGCCTGGCTCTGGTCTCCTACCCCTGCTCCAGCCCCTCAGCACACCCTTACACCTCCCTGGGAGTATTTGAAGAAAAAAGGGAGGGAGATGGGCGGGAGGAAAGTGGTGACAATGAAGTTCTCATGGGGGATTATTGGTGTATAATTGAGCAATATCCATGGTAACAAGCAAATCTGCACGCGTTAAAAAATTAACCTGACCTACTTTGGGAAATTCTGCCATCCCGACAGGGCAGTGAGGGCTCTTATTCCCCTGATACCCAGACTGCCAGTCCCACTGCCAGCAGCAGCAAAGCCCCAGTGCTCCCAGAGATGGGATGGGCCAGTTTTGTGCAAGGGATGTCACATCCAGTGTGACACCCGCCAGCGAGCAGCAGTGGAGATGCCTAGCATGGCTCAGCTCCATCACTCCATGCCCTCTGGGATGGAGCAGGGTTCCTGGGATGAGATCTGCAGTGTCCCATGTGTCGTCCCCCCCCAGCCACTGCCTGCAGCTCTTGGGAGGATCCCAGCATAGCTGGTGCTGACTTGCCAGCAGAGGGGCAAAGTTCCCTCAGGGAGTGTCCCAGGGAACAAAGGTCCTCTGTCACTGCTACCTCCAGTGCAGGGGGGGGGGGCAAAGGCATGTGTCACCCTGTTACAGATGCAGACAATGCCGGGGCCAAAATTCATGAGCGTGGGGATGCCCAACAGCATCGCCCAGCACAAGCACCTTTTCCCTGCTGTCCACAGCTTTCCGGGAGAGGAAACTGTCACAGCATCGAGACCAACATGGTCAAGAGCACCCAGTTGGAGACCACCATAGTGGAGATCGTTGTGGTCAAGACTACTGGTGTGGAGACCACCAGGGTGGACACCATGGTGGCCGCCTTGGTCAAGACCACCAGGGTCGAGACCACCATGATGTCATCCACCCACCTATCTGGCCACCCACAGTGCCCCAGCCAGCGCTGGCACATCCCTCTGCCCTTCTCACAACACCGGCATTCCCAGCAGCCCTGTGCCTACGCTTCCCAAATATCTGCCCCCCTTTTAAGTTAAAAAACGATGATTCAAGCCAACCCCCCCCCCCTCAGCATCCCTCCCATAACACCCAGAAAGCCTTCGGGAGGGGTGTGGGGGGGGGGGTTGATGTTGCTGGCTCTCGCCTGCTGTCCCCATTTCAGCTGGAGTATGCCACGTCCCCAGCAATGACCATGACAGCGCTGCAGCTCAGCTCGTGGCAAATCCCAAGGGCAAGAGGGCATCACCCAGGCAAACAGGGGACACGAGGGACTTTCATCCCACATCCTCCCCCCAGCAGAGCTGCCCAGCACTGACACAAGCCAGGACAAGCCATCACTTCACTGCCGAGCAGGCAAGTCTCCACAGCGGCGCCGGATGCTGGTTCCTGCTCACTCAGCCCCAGGGTCCCCCTTCTTGTCCCCATTGTCCCCAGCCCGTCCCGGCCCTCACCTCAGCCAGAAGAAGCTGAGCATTTGCGGGTGGTGATGAGGCGACGTCTGGCTCGGAAGAGAAGCGTCCGGACACCTGCGCGCACGGCCGGCACCAGGCGTGGGTGTCGAGGCCAAAGCTGGCGCAGGGCCCTGGGACAGGGCCAGCACACACCCCCTCCCACTTCCTTATATATAGTCACGCATAACTTTTCTTAAGGTAGCGCTTGGCAAATCTGCTCTTGCCTGAAAAATGGCCGGCACTCGGGAGGTTTGCTCTCCATGCTCTGCTGCTGGAAAGAATGTGCCGGGCCGGCGGCAGAAGGCACCGGCAGGCTGCCAGCTGCTCTGCGGAGCAGGGCGCTGCCAGTTTCCTTCATCTCTCCCCAGCAAGCAGCCACTGAGATGGGGTTCTGGGTCCCCTCCCCAGCCCCACCTACCACACCCTCTTCTCCCATCATCACCCCAGTGAGGGGCACAGGGATGCCCAGCTGCTCCCCCAGCCCACTCAGTGCCGACGGCACCACAGCGGCACAGAGGTGCCCGGCTGCTTTCCCAGCCTGCTTGGTACCGATGACAACACATCGCCACCAGGCTCTTCCCTCCCCCAATCAAACCTGCCTGAAAATATTTGGGTTTTCCCCCAGAGCTGCAGGTGCCAATGCCAGGCTTGCTGGCCAGGAAAACCTCCACAAAGTTCTCCAAAGCCACTCCACTCCCTGCCTTTGGAGTACCTGTAGTGGGGCTTATAATAAAAACCTTTTCCTTTTTTACAACAAGGAAATAAAATGCAAACTGCCCAGTCACCGCATTACTGATGCAGCCTATTGAGTCTGTGGGAGATGTTGTTCTTTTTGTATTTGATTTAGGTGCTTTTATAAGTGAATCTTGGTAGTCAACGTACAAAAGTCTGATCAAAACTCCTCGAGCACAGGCAGCACAAGCATTGCTGTTGGTGAAATAATGCCTCAGTTTTTTTGGTAAATAAGAATACTGAAGCTCTGGAACAGAGCAAACACTCGTGGTGGGCACTGAGCATCAGTATCTAATGTGGACAGTTTGATAACTCTAGTGAAGACTGAGCCAGGCAGGGATGGAACCGGTGACCCAGCCTGGGGTGATGCTTGCCCGCTGAGGGTTAGGAGCCTTTGGGGGATGGAGGAGGCAGTGCTACACCAGGTGATTGATCTGAGCATGGTGATGGAGATTCCCTCCAGAAGATCATTGCCCTGCTTTGACTGAGGGCTTTAACTCCACAGAGCATTCACTGCTGGTAGTATAAAATCTGCAATTCTTCATCAGCTTTCTGAGAGCGAGGAGGGGGCATCCGCTCTGCTCCCCCCCCCCCCAACATCTTCCATGCCTTACGGGTAACTTTACACACCTAGGTGCGATTAACTCTGACCCTTTCAGAAAAGAACATTTCCTTCAAAACATTTTCCTTTCTTGGGGCAGCAAATAAGGCTATTTTTCACCAAGATTGTTATCTGCCCGCTCGCAGCAGCCAGGTTCCCTGTGAGGCTCATGGGTGGTCAGATTGCAGCAAGCTTCCTCCAGCAGATCTCCCCACCTTTAGCACAGAGGCTCCTCAGGGATCACTCCCTCCCTCTTTAGGACTGTTTGTTTCTGCAGCCAGCGATTAGGATCAAGAGGTTTGCTCCACGAAGGGAAAATGCTTCTTCCCCCACTCCGAGTCAGAAGGAGCAACACAATTAGAAACACTTTAGATCCTTGACCCACGCTCAAGCCTCCAAACAAAAGTTGCAAGGAGAGGGTTGATGTTTTCCAGGCCCAATTAGCATAATGCTGTAATTAATGCTTGCCGTATTCCCCCAGCTCTCAGGCTGCACACAACCCCTTGCCCCAGCGTGCCAGCACACGTGATGAGCGCACATCCAGACCCAGCCGTCCGGCGAGCACATGCAGGAGCCAGCTTCTTCCTTCTGATCCACCACCATATGCCCATCTTTGACAGTTCTTTGGTGCGTGATGCTCAGAGAGTGGATAATTAGCTAAATGAATTAATTGACATTCATACTTGTAATTAGCAACCGGTTACAAGCAGCTATTCTCCCTGGGACAACTAAAATTTCTTGGGGACTGGTGTTAAAATACTGGAAAATTGTTAAGAGTAAATAACAAGGGCTGTACATGGTGTGCACTCATGGCGCCCGGTTTCTTCCCCCATCCATAAACGCCACCGCACCATAAACAAGCCCGTGCAAAAGCAAAGCAGGCTGTGAGACATGTTGGAAATGCTGCTGCTGCTCGGGAGGAGGAGAAGTTGCTGCTCAGGAGGAGGAGAAGTTTCCAGCTTCGGAAGAAATCATGTCCAGATGGGCAGCCTCCAGCTGGCAGCTCCCACCAGCTCCCCTGCTAACCCTTTCCACCCCCAGCTACTGGAGAGTTTGCAGTGAGGCTCCAGCAGCAGAGGCTGCTCATGCAAAGCAATGGGAATTGGATGTCGTGAGTGTTAATTAAACCATTAATTACTGCTGAGGAAAAAAAAAAAAAAAAGTGACCTATTGGTTTCATCACTTCTTGGAGCAGTTGGAAGGATAAATTGCTCAGGGGCTGGGCACCAGGTGAAAGGGGTTGCAGTGTAAGTCAGATCTTTGCTGAAATACAGGGTTTTCTCAGCTATGGAGGGGATGCAGGTGAGCACTGACACAGTACCTGTGTGGCTGTGCCTGACCCCAGCAGCCCTGCAAGGCTGGGAGATGGGAGAGACACATGATGAGACCCGCACCAGGGATGGGGCTGGTGGACACTGAGCCAAGCAGCCAGGAGCAACACCTGCAGCCCTTGACTGATACCAGGGGTTTGGAGATGCCTTCAGGGTGCCTCAGGCTGCTCCACGTGCCCCTAGCAGGGAGCCCACTCCCTACCATGGGATGTACCTGTCACCCATGAGCCCCTGGCCATGTAGGCACCCACATTTGGCACCCACAGTATCTGGAGGCACAGTCCCCAGGGGTTTTGCACAGGTGACCCCACACCCCAAGCTGCAGCAGGGGTAGGATTCTGGTGCTCAAGGCATCCCTGGCTCTGGGGTCCAAGTACATCTTCCCCTCTGCAGGATGACAGTGTGGTACCCGAAGTTGGATGGCAGGTCTCTTCTCCCCAGGAAATGTCTCTCAAAACCCGGGTGCTGATGAGAAGATGGGAGGGCAGCATGGCAGGCACCACTTCACAAATGGGTTGTTAAGGAAAATGGGAGGGGGGGAATCTTATACTGATGCACCAGCTTCATAAATCAAACCCTTTTGTCATCTTGCTGCATCAGGAGATGCTGCAACACAGACGAGGAGAGCCACGCCATGTCCATGCTGACCACCTGGGCTGGCGGTCCCACGTCCCCCCAGGCTGAAGAGGACAACCTCCTCAGCTGCTCAGGGACCAGCACTCAGGGTGCTCTGCTCTGAACCGCTCTCTCCTGCCACAATGACCTCTGGGACCCCGTGGTGGCTGCAGCAGCACCTGCTGCAGGATGTGGTGACAGGATGGGGTGATGGGACAGGGTGATGGGATGGGGTGACAGCACCCCATGAGCTAAGGTCTCCCTCATAAAGGGGCTCTCCCCCAGCTTCTGAAGCAGGATCGGGGCCACATCACTCTGCCAGGAGTCATGTTCTTGGCTCCTCCAAGATGTCAAATCTCTAGATTTCCTAGGCAGCACTTGGAGTTTAAAGGCAAGGGGAAGGGGGGGAAAAAAAGAGAAACTGTGATCAGAAGTAAGTTGGTGGAAAAGGCTGGGCCAAGGAGCTGTCACACCACCCTTCCAGTTATTACACACCCCAGTAAGTTCTCAAACACACAGGCTGCACAAGATAGCAGGAAGGCTAATTTTTCTTTAGCTGCAGGCAAAAAAAAAAATCAATTACAAGGTAACCTATTTTTCAAGTCCTCTATTGGTATTTACTTAATTTCCTAAGGCCGGCTCGGCCGCCCCGCGATGGAGAGGAGGAGGGGGCCCGTGTGCGGTTCAGCTAAGCCAGGCTCTGGCTTGCTCTGGGGTTTATTTTGGTTTTAATTCAAACTTTAAAGCCCAGCAAGCGCGGTTTGTTTGAACGCTGGTGGGCAGACAAGATGGTGCGTGACATGGGGCACCGGTGCGGGGAGGGGGAGCACCAGGGGCTCCCCAGCACATGGGAAAGGCCATCAGGAAGCAGGAGCTTCTGGAGAAGGTTTGGGAGGAGCAAAGGAACCTGCCTACTACTGGTTGCCTTTGTGGGTAGGGACTGCCCCGGGGGGGGGGAGGTCCATGAGGACAGGGCCGCTCCGGAGGGCCCCCAGGGGCACGGAGATTCCCGAGGGCTTCGTGGGGACAGGGACACCCAGGGGATGTATGAAGAGAGGGATGGGGCTTCAAGTCCCTGAGGACAAGGAGACCCAGGGGGACATGAACACTGGGACATCCGCGGGGGGTACACAGGCACAGGACATGCGTGGGCACAGGACCCCGGGGAGGGGACACCGGCAAAGGACACTGGGGGACACACGGGCACAAGACCCTGGGGTGGCCACAGGACCCCGGGTTGGGGCACACACGGGCACAGGACTCCGGGGGTCACACGGGCACAGGACCCCGAGGGGTCACAAGGGCACAGGACCCTGTACCGGTGTCGTCCCCGCGCACCGCCAGGGGGCGCCGTTGCTCCGAGCGGGCACGCTGCGCCCACCGCTCCCCCCCCTCC